>PVKC010000862.1:0-57802 GCA_004027635.1 Crocidura indochinensis | reverse complement strand
GAATAAAACGAATCTTTTCAGATATGGGGGCTAGAAGATAGTAAGCAGGTAGGGTGCTTATCTTCTCTATGACCAACCCTAGTTTGATCCCTGACATCATATGGTTCCTTGAACCCTACCAGAACTGCTCCTTGAAAACAGAGCTACCTAAGACTGAGTATTGCGGCTCTGGTCCAAAAGCCGAAAAAAATCAAAGAAACAAATTAGATATGCTAATTTTAAGTAGATGGGCATCAAGCGAAGTTTAAATAGGTATATAGAAATCAATAGTCATAGGGGCCAGAGCAGTGGCGCAAGCGGTAGGGCGTTTGCCTTGCTATGCGCTAACCTAGGGTGGACTGTGGTTTGATTCCCCAGCATCCCATATGGTTTCCCAAGTCAGGAGCGATTTTTGAACACATAGCCAGGAGTAACCCCTGAGCATCACCAGGTGTGCCCCCCCCCAAAAAAAGAAATTAATAGTCATAACAGTAGAAAAAGTTTCTTGGATAGATCAAGCAAATTAAGAGTGCTGATTTAAAAGAACTGGCAGGGGTGGATTTAAATATGGCTTAGGAAGGAAGAAGATGAGAGGCTGGTAAAGAGAATAAAGGAAATGCCTAGTTATTGGGGAGCCATGCAAGCCAAAGTAGAGACCCTGTGAACAGACAGTTGTGATCAATGGTGTCGATTTTTTCAGAGACCAAGATATGAGCTTAGAAATGAGAAGAATCTGGAAGTATCAGTTCATGATGCAAAGTGTAGCTAAAGATTTGAGATTATAGCTATTACCTGCGATCCCCCATTTGTGTTTTTCCTTCAGTTCTGGGGAGGGAGATTTACCCAGCAATGCTCAGGCCCTACTGCTGACTCTTCTCAGAAGTTACCCCAGGTGGTGCTCAGAGGACCATATATGGTGCCAGGCATTCAACTTGGGGTCATGGGCAGTGTAGCAGCATGCAAGGCAAAGTGATTTTCCTCCTGGCCTATCTGGCTCTGGCAGCAGCAGTGGGTGGGTAATGACCTTGGGCTCCTGTATGTGAAGCATGTCTACCCCGCTGAGCTATTATTCAGGCCCCATTACCTTAGGGTCTTATTTTATAAATTTCACAAATGATAAAGCCCTTTCTGTTGTATTTTTACAACCAGCAAATCAAAGGTTAGTTTAGAAATAAAGCTTTTGTGTATAAGAATTCTATACCCTTTTCACATGTTTTAAATGGCTTGGAAAGGACCAAGCCATTTATTTGACCCATTGTAGACATGATCAACAATAGCACTGTGCATGTGGATGGACAATCAAAGATTCAGGTAGCACAGTTGAGCTGGAATCCAGAGATTGTGATCTTATCCATGGAACTTTTCCTTGGGGCTACATTGTGACACAAATTCCAGGTGGCTTCATTTTCAACAAGTTTGCAGCAAACTTGGTACAAAACTCCAACAGTCACAGATTTCTTCCTCAGGACGAGATCAGGAGGCTTGTAGTTGTGGGCGAAGGAGTTGAGTTGCACATGTGAAGGGAATCCTAAAAATTAAATGTCAAGGACTAGGAAGATAGAAGGAAGGATAAAGAATACTAAATTGGGGAAGAAAAGGTTAGGAAACAAGTTTTTTATTTTGATTTTGATTTTGTCATTGAGCTTTATAGAATAATAGGCACTATTATAAGACTCGAAATGTCTTTGTTTTCAGAGGCCAATAACATGCAAACTCTATTAAAATCGTTGACTTTTATATGTCAATACAAATAGGAGATTAGGGACCAGCGTAATAGATAGCACAGCAGTAGGGTGTTTGCCTTGCACGCAGCCTACCCGGGACTGTTCCTGGTTCAATCCCCGGCATCCCGACCCTGCCAGGAGTGATTTCTGAGCACAGAGCCAGGAGTAATCCCTGAGCACCACCAGGTGTGGCCCCCTAACAAATAAACAAACAAAAATTAATAAAGTTTAGAAAATATAGATTGGCACTTTTTGCTACTTTCTTGAATTTTGTTTTGATTTTTGACATTGTTTTGGATTTACACCTAACTCTGTGCTCAGAGATCACTACTGACATTGCTAGGGGGCCATATGAAGTGTCAGGGATTGAACCCAAGGTTGGCTACATGCAAGGCAAGTGCCTTAACTGCTGTCCTCTCCAACCTAACGTTGATATTTTTGAAAGCTGTCTCATCCTTCATTTCCTTTTAATTTAAAAATGATGTTAAATGTTAATATATGTAATATTAAGATTGTATGTTGTACTCATCAGAAGAAATGAATACCTATCGTAAAGATTTATATGCAACAGGACTTGTACTAACAGCTAGCATCACTACCATTCCCTTTGGAATGCCACCTAATAATGACTTCCATATCATCCTGTCCTCCTCCTCCAATTCATGACTTTTTTATTTGCAAATGCTGTGTGTGGACAAGTATTTCCCAAAATTTATCTATAGGGGTGTGTGTGTGTGTGTATGTGTGTGTGTGCGCGCGCGCGCACGCACGTGGGCTCATGCTTTCTGCCTATGCCCTTGAGCCCTACAATGTCTTAAAATTGTCTGAAAACTGTTTAATATAACAGTCTTACATTTTTTAATAACAGTTTTTTTCCTTCTTTATATTAATGATGCCCCAAACAGTACCTCTGCTCTTTCATCTCAAAGTCTGTGCATGCTGGACTTTTCACTCTGGAAAGATGCTATCACTACTGCTTCCAGTTCTGATATAAACTTTCCTTTCTTTCTCCTACCAAATTAGTGCTCTCTCTACCCAAATTTAAATTTCCATTCATTGTCTGACTGCACTCTAAAATGAGCAAATTCAAAGAATAAGAATTTGCTTTTTCAGGGCCAGCGAGGTGACGCTAGAGGTAAGGTGTCTGCCTTGCAAGCGCTAGCCAAGGAAGGACCGCAGTTCCATCCCATATGGTCCCCCCAAGCCAGGGGCAATTTCTGAGTGCTTAGCCAGGAGTAACCCCTGAGCATCAAATGGGTGTGACTCGAAAAAAGAATTTGCTTTTTCTCACTCTTTTATTACTGAGTCATTAATTGCTCAGACCTGTGAGTTTTCCTTACATCATGTTTCACATATTTGTCCCTTTATGAGACTCACAATTTATCTTTGGATAACTTTCACAAAAATCCATAGAACTCTTATCTCTGGGCACTTAGCCAGTGGTATATTTTGAATTCCTAAGTCAAAAAAATTTTTTTTGGTTTTTGGGTCACACCCAGAAGTGCTTGGGTGCTATTCTATCTCCATGCTCAGAAATCACTCCTGGCAGGCTCGTAGGACCATATGAAATGCCGCGATTTGAACCACCATTTGTCCTGGATCGGCTGCTTGCAAGGCAAATACCCTACCACTGTGCTATCTCTCCGGCCCCATCCTAAGTCAAATTTTACTTTCTAACAATAGAGTGTTCATCCTGGTCATTATAAATTCCTAAAGCATTTCTTTCTTTGCTGTTTTCACTGTGTTAAGTTAGGTTTACACTGAGCTCTAAACCTAGTACTTAGCACAGGGCTTGGCCCAGTGCTTTGTATGTACTCAGTACTAAGCAGAGAACTTTATGTTTTTTCCTCTCCTCTTAGACTTTTCCTTCCTTGCTTTTATGGCTGTAGTGTTATGATGACTAAGGATGGCACACACTTGTCTGTGCTGTTCACTGGGGGTTGTACATTTTAGTTTCTGTGCAGACTCATACTTACCAGGACTCCCACTCTGGACTACTGAGCTTGCATGTCTTTAGCTGTGGTGCTAGCACTTACCTGGTGGTGCACCAGAAACCCAACTCTGTTACTGTGATGCGGGTCCCAGACTACAGAACCTTTGGAGCCATACATGGTGCATATGGATAGTACCAGGGGTCAAACTCAGAGCCTCACACTTGCAAAACTAGGCCACTGGGTCATCTCTTTAACCCCTATATGTATGCTATTTTATATAATATTTCCAGAGTGGAGTCTATGAGGTAGACATTATTTTCTCATTTCTCAGTGAACTAGGTACTGTTGTATACATGGGGGAATATATTAGACAATGTAACAGCATTTTCATGGTGTAGTCAGGATTGGCATCCTAAACCGTCTCACACACTAGCCAGTTAATGCTCCCTTAATGGGAGATGAGACCTGCGGCCCACTGAGCCCTTCTATCACAAGCAAGGGAAAGAGCAGGGTGAACATCTGAGTGCATTGCTGAGTCTCTTGTACCTCTGGTGACATCCGGGCATCAAGCTGACATGTTATGGGTTTTTCTTCTTTGAGATTTTCCCAAGGTTGAGCTTCAGTTCATCAAAAACACTTTAGAGCAGTTCCATAAGTAACTTGCCCTCTTTCCTCACTACCTACAGACTTATTTCCTTGCTCCAGAAGTCTAGAGTTGACCTTTTCTCCCACTTTATATGATCAGCTTCTGCCTAGCTGCCCATGTGGCTCGACTTTATATCGTCTAGATATACTTTTTTTACTATGATGCTGATGATAATGGTGGTGGTTGTGGTGACAGAGACTCCTCACTAATTTATTCACTACATTGGCAGCTTATGTTATGGGTGTTTGGGGGCATATTGCATGTTCGGGTGATTCGTGTTATCCTTGGGCCTTGGCATGGTATCTAAAAGATAAGAAGGAAGGACAGTGTGATGGTTGAGTGTGTCAGTCCTAGAGTCAGGCTACTTGGATGCAAATTTGGGGTCTACCATTTCATTACAGTGTGACTCTTAACAAGAACCAAGTTCTTTGAGCAGTATTTTACTTTTACCTATATTATAAATACAGCTATGCCCATGTGTATTCATTTATATATAATAAATACAAAATAGATGTCCCAGATGGTCCCTCAAGCCAGGAGCGGTTTCTGAGCGCATAGCCAGGAGTAACCTCTGAGTATCACCAGGTGTGACCCAAAAAGAAAAAAAATCTCAGATAAAGAGTAAATGAGCTATTAAATACTTACTGTTCATTATTAGTAACCCTCATGGAATATTTGTTGGCTGCATATTGAAGGTCTTCTGTATATAAGGACTTTGCTATATTTCACATATATGTTTAATCTTAAAGATAAAGTATGAGGTGGGTATCCTTGTTATTTACCTTTTACAGATTAAATCACTTCTCTTAAAGAATTTCAAAGTGGTGTTCCTTGAGAATGAGAACACAATCTATTCTACATCAAACCATTCAACTTTCACAGTGATGCTTCTGAAGCTTTTCTGCTGGAGGAAGTTGAATTTAGCAACTAGATACTAGTCAAACTATTACTCATCAGTCCACGTGCATTTGCGTTCCTGGCTATATTAGGAATATTTTCTTTAAAAACAAAACAAGTGAGACCTAATAATGCTGTGTCCATCATTGATGATCATTGGATGTGTAAACAAATGAGTACAATCATTGGTCCTTAGAGGATCCTCATAAATTCTAGTGGTATCTTCACCAAATAAGCAAAGTATACTAATACTGGATAATGCTTTTACTTCCTTGTTCATAGTTTATAAATTGCTTATGGTCCTGCAGAACAATAATACTTTAAGATTTATTTTCACAGTTGTTTTTTCCTAAATAAAGCATAAATTTGAAATTTTTTCTTGTTAGCTTGTGCTCGGGTACTGAATATGATAGAGCAGTTTGAAGGAGTCTCTCTCTTCCTTTGCTTTCCTCTCTACCCTCAAACAAAGTCTGGCATCTAGTCTTCACTCAAGTCAGTGAAAAGAATAGATAAGCCCATGCTCTCAGGGCCTTGTATTAGTGAGAAGAGACAGGCATAAACAAGCAAACAAATCAGATATGTGCAGAGTGATCGCATCTGGCAGTTAGTAGTTTCCATGATGAAGAACTTACAGGCAAAGGAGCATCTGTGCTTCATGTACAGTGAGAGGCCTAGGAGGAGCGAGCTGGCAAAGGGTGTGGGCACACATGCTCATTTCTTAATATGTGGTGGGTTCTGCCTTTCAGTGCATGTCTCATGCCTGGGTGCAACATGTGGCTTTGGCTTTTGTTTTAGCCACCTAGGTTCAAAAGGACTGTCAAAAATAATGTTCTTCCTATGGTGAAAGTAATAACATCAAATTATTTCTATTTTTTCCCTCCTTTTCCCCCTTAAGGCTGAAATGGGGTCCAGAGTCAAAGTTGCAGTAGATTTTCTGTAAAGCATTAGCTTCAGTCATCCTTATGAAAGCAGGCCAAGGAAGGGAGGCCAGAAAACTGGGATGCAGCCGGGGCGGACAATTTCGGATTGTAATAGCTGGTTTCTGCTTCCTATCACTGAGCAAGATGAGAAGGTTTTTGCGAGGCTTTAAAGAACAATGTCCATAGCATTAAGGACTGATGACCTCATTCTGGTACCTGTGCCAGGGCTTTAGCCCCATGGTGCAAACACGAAGTGGGTTTGCAGATGTGAAACAAGCCAGAAGTGTGGCATGACATTTGAAGGTGACAGTTGGAGTTCTCTGGCCTGTAATTAACACCTCTTAACCTTCAGACTTGCCTCTGCTTTTTTCAGGCTGTTGAAGCTCAAATCCGAAGTTTTGGACAGACGCCCTCTCAGCTCCTCATAGAGCCCCATCCTCCCAGGGGCTCCGCCATGCAAGTGGTAAGCGCTGTTTTAGGTCTTCTCATGTCTTGCCTTTCTTGGAGGCCAGGCTGGGTCTCGTCATCTCTGAGTACACTTGAGATGCTCGGCCACAGCTGGGCTTGTCCGTGTAGGCAGAGTGTGTTAATCTGCACACAGCTGGAAAAGAGTGTTACATGCTCTTTGGAGTCTTAGAGAAGTTGAACTTCGGTCCAGTTCATAGTTGGTTGGCTTCAGAATGGAAAGGTTCATGACTGTCCAGCAACCTCAGTGTTGGATGGATAAGAAGTCTCGACATAGAATCAGTGAGTAATATGTTTTGATCCCAATGACTTTCTAGCTTAGTTTTGTCATTATGTTTCTTCTTTACATCCCAGAATGTTTTCAGGCCAGAAATTTGGAATGCAATTCTAATGCATAAGACATGGTTTCTGAGAGTTAGGAATCTGTCAGAAGAAAAATGAAATGATAATTTGGTAACCCAACTCTCCACAGCTTAGTGGGCCAACACAGGCATGTTTGGTTTCTCCTAGCTATAAGGCCTAGATGGACCGCTCTGTGCTCTCACCATGCTCATTCAGAATGAGGTGTCATGCCTGGGCCTTTCTCTGCTTTTGAAGTATCAAAGGTTCTACCCTGGCCACTCCTAGCATGGGAAAGGATCCACAGGAAACTCTTTCCCAGGACTTCCTGAAGCTAGCTTTTGAGCTCATTCGTCTTTTCTGTCACAGTTCTATTGGCCAAAGCAAGCCACAGGCCAGCACAGAATCAGGAGACGGGTACTGGACTCAAGCTACAAAGGCATATGGCTCTTCTGCCTTCACAGCTCTGATTCTACAATGACCCAAACCAAACAGCAGTTAATTGGACAATTACAAATAATTTTTTTGAACAACAGATAGTATAGATAGCTTTTCCTTCTTGAATTGTCCTTGCATAGAGCCCGTTGCTAATTATTGTTTTACAGAAGAAAGAACAGAAACCCAATTTCCATAATGGCTAAGCTAGGTGGACTCTCATTCCATGTGGAGGCGTAGAGCGATAGGAATTTTCCACAGTGGTAAGAAAGAACAGCAGAGAGGACAGGAAAGAGCATTTCAGGCCCTTATGCTGACATTTTCCTTTTCGCCCTTTGATCCTGCTCTTCTCTTTTGAAGCCCTCTTTGTCACCATCTTGCTGCATCCATGCTTCCCCTCCTCCTCTCTTTGGGTATATGACTTGAGCACAATAATGAAATCTGAGCATTTAAAAAATATTTGCATCCCATTTCCCCTAAGTTTTTTAAGCAGGTGAGATTAGTGTGAAATAATGCAAAGGGTAACTGTAGTGAGCAGAAAACCTTATTGAAAGTGAACACTTAGCAAGAACTGTGGAAGATAATGCCATAAAAATAGTAAGGATGATTTATATTGGAGCTTTGGAATTGGTTTTAGTAATAGCTTGCCACAGAGACACAGGCTGTTTGGGTGCTGGCTAATGGAAGTGCCTGCACTGCCCATTGACTTCGTCCCTGGGTCACTGCACAGCCTTGGTCACTGGGCCAGTGTAGGCCTTTCCGCCTGCCAAGCTTCCCTGCACCACCTAAGGAGTATTGGCTCACCAGACCTCAGACTCGCTGGCTAGGGAAGGCAGGCTGGAGAGGCCCAACCTCAGATAGAAAGGAGGAATATGAGGATGAAAATGTCGTATTGTCTTTGTTCTCTGAATTGACTATTCTAACTCATTTTCAGAGTTGTGCAAGTTGTGTTTTAGGGGGGTTGGCATTAGGGGTAGGAAACCAGCATTGTCACTTAGCAACAGTCGGAAAGGGCTGAAATCTAGCTCATGTTTTTTCCTATAGTCAGAAAGGACTGAAATCCAGATAGTGATTTTCTAATGTCAGAAAGGGATGAAATCCAGCCGGTGCTTCCTAGTGTAGCCACAGAGATACTCAGTGATTTGCTTCCCTTCACCCAGTCGTCCCAATCCTTCTGCTCTCTCTGGCTGCCTGGTTTGCTCCTTCTCTGTGCTGTGCTGTGTTTCCTCCTGTCCCAATTAGTAGAGGCAGCAATGGAGCACCCAGGAGGCCTTTTGGCTTCTTTTCTTCTCTGGGGCACAGCACAGCCTTAGTGGGGTTCAGGCCCAGGGACAGTGGTGCTCTGAATACCCGTCTGTGGCTTTCTCTGGAAAGTGGCTTTCTGTGCCATTTGGCTAAGTGTAGACCCACTCACTACATTCACTGTGTAAACAAGACATTCTTCCTACACATTAGAGATTTTTCTGTGTTTTTTTTAAGGTTATAAACACTGGAATCATTCATTTTAAGTCTTATTGTATTTACAATATGAGCTGTTAAGCTCAAAAATATGTATGAATTTCCTTTTAGTGAGACCATGATATATGTTGTACTCTGATTTTTCTCAGGCTTTATAAATTGACCTTGCTAAATATTAGTTAAATACTACATAATTGAAAAATAAGGCACATTGCCTTGAAATGGTGGTGCCTGTTTCCTAGTACTTTAAAAGAAACTAGCACATAAGATGCTTTATTTGCTTATTATCTCATTTTTACCAAATTTTATAAAATTCATTTTTACAAAATTTCATAAAATTCCTTTAAAAATTGATGAAACGGTAGGGCAGTTGCCTTTGTATAAAGTCTACCCAGGTTTGACACCCTGCATCTGAGCTCTCCATGAGTGATTCCTGCTTGCAAAGCCAGGAATAAGCTCTAAGCACCATACCATGTGGCCCCAAACTAAGTTGACATTGTATGCACTCATTGTTTTTTGTTCGGTTGTTTTGAGGACCATATCTGATAATGCTCAGGGGTTATTCCCAGCTATAAACTGGGGTTGCTTCTGGCAGCACTTGGATCATGCCAGGGATTGAACCAAGGCCTCCTACACGTAACAGATGTGCTGTAACCCTTTGACCCTTCTTCTAGGCTTAAGATAACCTCTTTGTGGATGTTGCTTATTGACAGTGGAGGTTTGCAAAATCCAAGGTCCAAACACTATTGTGTAACCAAAATTCTCCTTTCAGCTGCCTGTGCACCACGCGCATGCACATGTGCAGAACTGAGCATCACCTCGTGCTGCATTAAGTGCAGGAGCCATAATATACACCAGGTGTAGTAATTAGCAGGCACACGAAGGCGGCCTATTTGTCTGTTTTTGCTGCTGTTGCTGTATCCCCCTGTGTTTTCACACCATCAGATAGTTGGATTTAATTGAGGCCACATCAGATGAGGCATTACTGACACCTTTAATTGAATGAGCATCCAGGGAGGATTAACTCATAATATTGATTGGCTTTTAGCCACTTGCTTAGAAGGGTGTCTGGGTAGCTTATTAGTTGCCTTTATTTACACCTTTATGCAAAGAGTGCAAATAGGAATTCTTAGTGCAATATGTTTTTCTAAGTACTCTTAATAACTTTTTTTAAAAGGATGGATAATAAAAATGCAAATGTATTTAATTTTTTATTAGCATTTCTGAATAAATGTGTTAAATATGTGTGCTGCACATTTACATATACCTGGTATTTTGAAATATGGCAGCAGGGATGGAGCCAGAAGCTCTTCATCAAAGTTGCTTCAATTCTGAATGATACTAATCAGCTATTATAAAATGGACATGGTAGAAGAGAATTGCTGAAAATGTGCAGTGCAATTACTGTGTGATAGCATACTACTGCAAAATATAAATAAAGCCAATAAATCAAAGCACTGTTATATATGTTTTGGATTATGACATACGGCTTGTAGGAATGTTCTCAATCCTTAGTAGTCTTCAAGATTTATTTTGTTGCTAGTTATTAGAACAGACATTATTTTGTTCAACATTTTAAATTACTCTCAGCTTTCCAAAGAAGAATCAAATCTTGAGGGCGAGCGTGTGTG
This sequence comes from Crocidura indochinensis, assembly GCA_004027635.1. Lineage (NCBI taxonomy): Eukaryota > Metazoa > Chordata > Mammalia > Eulipotyphla > Soricidae > Crocidura > Crocidura indochinensis. The sequence continues at coordinate 47,374 of PVKC010000862.1, read as the reverse complement.
TGTGTGTGTGTGTGTGTGTGTGTGTGTGTGTGTGTGTGTGTGAGAGAGAGAGAGAGAGAGAGAGAGAGAGAGAGAGAGAGAGTGTGTGTGTGTTAACAGAGAGAGAGAGAAGGACATTTAGGTATTTCTCCTTATTCTTAGAGTCAGCACAAAGAAGTTGCATTTGCCTAGAGTAGGGGAGTATTTCTGAATTGATACACTAAATATATTGTTTTTGTAAGTACACTTAATTATGCATTGCTTTGAAACTCCTACATGATTAAGTTTGTATAATGCATTTGCAAGTTATTCCTCTGATTTTCTAATGTTTGCCACATAATTGGAATGGAATGATATGATGCCGAATATTTACACTATTGAGAATTGAAGTCAAAGGAAACTAATAGACTTATGAGTTTTTTAAATATTTCCAGTTATGTGTTCTACTTCAATCACCATAAAAAAGAAATTAATGATATTCATGCTGGAAAAATAATCCTAAGTGCTGTATCTATAAATATGCTTTTTGCATCAGATTGGTTTGGGGGCCACTCCTGGTGATGCTCTGGGCTGACTCTTAGTTCTACATTTAGGGGTTACTCCTGGCAAGGTTGAGGGACCATCAAGCTTTTTTGCTCATTGTGCTCTCATGTGGAACTTGCCTTAACATGCTCTTCCTCTTCTTTTCCTGCACCCTATCTCTTTTTTGTCCTTGTCTATTCCCTTGTATTTTGGGGTCTTGTCATGCCCACTCAACAGTATCTCCTCCTGCAGAGTCCGTTGATGTTCACAGACCAAGCCCAGCAGGATGTCATCATGGTCCTAAAGTTTCCCTCCAACTCTCCTGTCACTCATGTGGCAGCCAACACCCAGCCTGGGTTGACAAATCCTGCTGTGATCACAGTCACTGCTAGCAGGCTCTTCGCTGTGAACAAGTGGCACAATCTTCCCGGTGAGTAAAATATCACAAGGGAGTATAGTAGCTGCTGCATGGTGTATAGCTGCATTGTAACATCTACTTAAATATATCTCTGCATGGAAGCTCTTAGAATTCTCAAGCATTAGTCAAAATCAAAGTGTTTATAAGTTTAAAAGGCTTATGACCCTTTTGAGGATGGTAATACAGATGATGAAACATAAACCATTCTTAGTACTTGGTAGTTTGTCATTATAAACATTTTAATATAATTTTAATATAGTGGCACTCTATATTATATTCATTAAAGTCCTATATTTGTTAGCTGCTGCCCATTTTCCCACTTTCTGATCTATTTACTCAATGAATACCAATGATAATCTATTCTGTGCCTTTTTTAAAGACTCCATAAGCTTTTTTGTAGATGATATAAAAAGAATACAAATTACATATCCAAAACATGTGCCTGCAAACACATGAGGACATTCAGTTGGCCCATTAAGTGCTGAGGAATTATAGAAACTAATGGCAAGATACTGAAATAGTCATTGGAATCATAAACTCACAAAGTTTGAAGGGACCAGAGAGATTGTGCAGTAGGCAGGACATTTATCTTGAACACAGTTGACTCACGTTCAACCACTGGCACCACATCTGGTCCCCTGAGCCCACCAGGAGCGAGAACTGAGTGCAGAGCCAGAAGTGATTCCTGAACATTGCTGGGCGGGCATGGCCCCAAACGAAAACAAAACATTGTTGAAGAGATGTGGTAAGTCACCTCATCCAGTCCTGCATTTTATAGTGAGATATTGGCTTTCTGGCTCACAGTTTGAACCCAAGTTTCTGACTCTGGTTTTATGATCACCCCTCTGTGATTTATTGCCTCTCATTAGAACAGGAATTTGGGATCTGGATTTAGCATGTTCTTCTTCTAACATTTTTTTGGGTCAGATTTAAAAAAAAATAAAAAGAATGAAAAATCCTTAGAATCCTGGAGTTTACAGCCTTTCGCCTCAACCATTATTCAGGTAGGAAATCTTACAGATGAATTTTAATAATGTATGAACTTGCTGTTAAGTCAGTAAAGTATGCTTCCATTGTTGGGTCCTTTTTACTCCTTTTCTCCAAGTGAATTTATCTCACAGTGGTAAATGTGTATGTATGCAAGTGACATTTATATTTTGGAACTAGAGATCATGACTTGTTTACAAACAATGATTAGGATACCCTCAAGATTGACTCCCTATGGAAGGTGACAGTTGGTGTGAGCTGAGAAACACCCCATGGGTTACCCATGCACTCCACCATGTCCACATGACATCAGAGCCAGAGGTTGCTGACCTGTTTGTGGCAGATAAGGGCTTCTGTTTAAGCAGAATCACTGTATACGGAAGGTGAGACACCATTTCAGACTGCTGGGAGAGCGGGGGCTAGGTTACCTGTCTTTAGGCAGAAGCCAAGATGGCACAGCTAAAGGGCCTATAGGGATTCCTCCAGTGATGGTTAGTACATTTCCTGAGGAATGAGGCCTGAGCCCCACTCTGTTTCCAAGGAGCAAGATTGCCCCAGCAAGGCGAGGTCTTTTACCTCCCTCAGTACTACACTGTCAAATGTTCTCTCCCCGACATCCAGTTTTTTATCATAGACAAAGAAAAATGATTCCACCATAGGACCCTCTGCAGGAAAACCATGTGTGGTGTATCACCCACCTAGAGAGGGAGAGAAGAGTGGGGTGAAGCACAATCCTGCTCTGTCTTCTGCCTGGGAGCCTCTCCAGTGAGCCATTTTGGTGCATTGTGTCACTAGTGTCTTTTAACCCTTCTCTCTGGCTTTATATCCTGACACAGTGACCCCCTCACCAGATGAGTTTTTTAAAAAAAAAAGAACTACCAGAATTTGGGCTTATCCAGGAGGGTATTTTTACTTTGTGCCACTTACCTATCAGTTTACCTTGTTTGCAAATAAATGCCAGAAATTCCCAACAGGTTTTCTTTAATAAATATCAAAATTCTGTTAATACATATTGGTTTTTGATGTAGATTCTGGGGGTTGTTTTTTTTTTATTTTTTTCAGGGAACCATTGATTTCCATAGCTTGTTCATTAGACAGCTAGTTCCTGTCATTGCTCTTGATAGTAGCTGAGCATTGAGGTCAAAAGCAAAACAGCTTTGTCTTCCCTTTTCATTCAGAGGACCTTGTAGAGGTGCCTATAAATACACACACACACACACACACACACACACACACACACACACACACACTTGTTGTAGATAATATAGCATTTTCTAGGTTATAAATATTGTTTTAACCACTTGATGTGTATCAGCTACTGGACCCTTTCCATAATCTTAAGATGTATGTTCGACAGTTAAGTTGAATCATATGAAAACAGTAGTTTTACAGGTTAAATGTCAGATCCTGACAATTTAATGTCCATTCAGCCTAGCCCCTATAACCCATTTCCAAGTGAGTAAACTGAAGCATGGGAGCTGTATGTCTTGCCCAAGGTCATATGGCTCTAACCAGATCCGAGACCTGACCTAAGAGTTGGCTAGCCAAACCGCTTTCACTGCAAGTTTGATGTAGCTGTGTCTGTGACCCCAGATGCCCTACTGGCTCACAGTGATTGGCTTTGTTGAGAAGCTGTGGTACGTTTGCAAAGACTCTGTGTGCTCTTTAAGTTCTTTGGTGTGCTGGAAAAGACAGGAATTGCAAAGACAATATCGTCTGTGGAAAAAAGGGAGTAAATAATATTGTTTCCTTTTTTCAGCTACATTAATTCTTATATATATTCAGGTATAAATAATTTATTCAGGGACCCGGGGGATAGCATGGAGGTAAGGAGTTTGCCTTTCATGCAAAAGGTCATCGGTTTGAATCCCGGTGCCCCATATGGCCCCCGTGCCTGCCAGGAGCGATTTCTGAGCATTGAGCCAGGAGTAACCCCTGAGCACTGCCGGGTGTGACCCAAAAATCAAAAAAAAAAAATTTATTCACGTATAACCCAATATTGAAATTATTTAGAATATTTTGTAAAACTTAAGGATCTTTCAAGTGATATTTACTAAGAGGAAATGATGACATACTTTGTTTTAAAGTAATCTAGTGAATTTATTGGAGTGCACCCTTCTTTTATTGGTGGCCCCCAAGAACAGCCAGAAATATTTCTAAAAAGCTGGACAGTATTTAGTGGCACCCCAACACTGACTAGATGTAACAGTTCCATGCTCGAGAGCATATGGTATAGAAAACAGATATTGAGCACAGTAAAGGACTGAAGCATCTGGTAAAATAACGAGTGAAGGAGTTCCAAAGTCAGTTGTCAAGTTTACAAAACTGGGAAGACAATCTATACCAAACCCTTCCTTTACAGGCTTCTGGTTTGCATGAGGTCATTAGTTCAAGGGTAATTCCTCTCTTCTCCAAGTCCTTCCACCTTTCAGGAGAAATACTTCTCAGATCTCTTTTCTGAAAATTTTTAGAGGGTGGAGTCATCATTTTGATGACTGAGGAGTTACTCCTGGCCCTGCACTCAGGATTCTCTCCTGGCAGTACATGGGGGACCATATGGGATGTGAGGGATCAAACTCACATCAGGCTTATGCAACAGCCTTACCTGCTGTACTGTTTCTCCAGCCCCAACCAAGATCTCTTTTTAGTTACTGAATAAGTATGTCTGAATCTTAAGAACCATTTTAAGAACTGAGCAAACTCTTCTCAGTGCAGAATTATGAATTTTCTTGCTTATGTGCCTAAGTATTTTTAAATTGAAACCATGAAAATATTAAATATTAATAAAACATTTTTAAAAGCCACAATCTAGTCCTTAAGAAAAAATTTTAGCCAAATGCATTTAACTAAAACATTTATCTATGGGTAGCTTTCTTTATTTTTATTCAAACTTTCAGCTGATTGATTTTAAGTGATGGATGAAACAGTAAATGCTCCCTGACTAAGAGCTTTCCCTTTCTCCCTCATAAGTTGACCTTTGTGTGTATGTGTGTGTGTGTGTGCTGCGTGTGTGTGCTCGCACACGCGTATCCTTTGTGCTGCTGTACTCCAAACTGCCTTTCTAAGAAGTAACTCCCCCCTCAAAATAGTATTTGCTACAGTCAGCAGATGGCTGTCACATTTTGTTTTCAGCGCACTTTACCACTTAATTTTGTTTTGTTGCAGCATCAGAGGTAGCCAGTCAAGCATCTGCTATAGCTTATGGCCCAGGACTAGAGCCCCTGCCAATGGCACATGTTCAGAACAGCACTAATCTCAAATAAATGTTTAATAAGCCGACCATCAACGCACCTGGATTCTCTTCCCTTTACATTTCACCAAATTGTATGAGAGACTTGGAGGCTGGATGCAGTTCGGCAGAAGATGTGGCAGAGGTGGTTTTATGTAGTTTTGTATATGAAAATTAATGCCTTTTTCTTTTCTTTCTTTTTTTTTTTTTTTGTCTTTTGTGAATTCCAGCTCATCAAGGTGCTGTGCAAGACCAACCATACCAGCTGCCAGTGGAAATCGATCCTCTCATAGGTCTGTCACTTCCTTCTCTCTTTGCGATTCATTAAGCTCTGTATGGTGGCCCTGAAGTGTAGATTACAGTTGTTTTTCACTTGCTGGTTGCTGGGAATGGAATTTTCCTGATAAACCATTTGCATGCAAATTGGAATGCAATGAGCTGTGGCTATGCTGGTATTTCATCAACTCCCCCTCGTTGGTTTGCCTAATTTGAACAGGCCTAGGATGCGTGTCAGTGAAAATTAATATGGATGCTGTAATAATGTGTGATTGAGAATGCGCATGAAGTACTGTCAGGATAATATTGGATCTTTTCATCACTCGGACTTGTTGATGAGCAGGAGCGAGGTGCGTTATGATGAATTGGTACGCTGGTAATGTGATGGCGCTCCTTTGCTCAGGAAATTTTCATAATAACAGTGGGGTTCTTAGCGGCACTGTGTTGTGAAAAATAAAACCATAGAGCCAGGGTTTCATCATTAAAGGAGATCAATCCTTTCTTCCGGGACCCTCTGTTCAGTCGGAGGGGATTAATGTGCAATTGCAGAACAGTTTCAAAGTTGAAATATATCGCCCAGCCAATGGCAGCATTCAGATATTTGTATTCATTTTCCTAGGGTCCTACAGCCCAATAAATTGCCATTGAAGGTTAAATTTGTTGGAGGGGAATGGGAAAGAATAGGAGGGGACCAGGAAGAGCCGTTGGGACTGAAATGAGCATCTGCAGCAGATGACGATATGAGAACTTAATTGCTCTTACACTTTTTGAGTAGATTAAGTGAAATCTCGACTTTAGCATTTCTATTCTGGTGGTAAGGATTTCAAATGTGGCTTCACTAACAATGTGTTAAGCCTTGATATTAAAGGTAATTCCAATAAATTTCAGAATAAATGACTTAATTACCTTGCTGTAGGAAAATATTATCAGCATGGCTTTCTATCTTGAAATTTGGCATATTTCCCTGATACAGATAAATTTCTTAGAATTGCAAAGTTTTCGAATAAGGCATGCATATAAATGGAATTGTTCTCTTAAAATGCAAGTATTTATCTGCTATCTGTCACCTGTTTTGCCTTTTGAAACCACTGTTTCAATAGAGTGTAAAATAACCAACAATGCCAACAAACCATCAGGTTAACAGAATGAGTAAGTTAAGAAGAAATTCCTTTATCATTTCCCCCAAATATAAACAGAACCCTATGGAATAACTGTCAAATATAAAGCAATACTTGCTATTCTGCCTCCTAACTTTTATTTTGCTTTGAGCACATACGATTTGACATATAGAAATCTTTTAATTAAGTGCTCACTTGACTAAAATATTTAAAACTCAGTAAAAGAGAAAGCCCACTTAAAGTCTAGGCTGATTGTCTTAAAACTTGAACGTTGGGGACCTAGAGAAATTGTACAAGGTGCTTGTTTTGCATGTGACTGACCTGGGTTCAATCCCTGGCACCACATAGAGTCCCCTGAACCCCATCAGGAGTGATCCCTGAGCCAGTCAGGATTAAGTCCGGTGTTAAGTGGTAGCGTGGTAGCAAGCATAAGACCAGTGAGAGTAGTAGTACTAGCCCAGAAACCATCCTAAGTGCCTAGGGTGATCCCAGTGGTCTCCAGGGTACCACAGCCAACTGGGGGCTTGTATCTCAATCAGTCATATGACTGATGTGTGTAGTCCCTGGCAATTTACCACAGCCAAAGTGTGAACAACCCTCATCAGCCTCTGCAAAGAGAAGGGAAGGAAAAAATTATTTAAAAGGAATCAATTACAAAAACTCATTTAGAAAAACAATGAACAATAGACATAAACAATATCTAAATTGATGAGCATTGCTATATCCTAATAAAACTTTATATATAAAACCTGGTGTGGGCCAGATTTGGTGTGTGGGCGCTAGTTTTCTTCTTTGTTCTGAATCGCTGGTCATCAGATTTCTTTGCTCCTCTATTCCCTAAAATAATGGCTTAAAACCATGTACCTCTCATATTTTATGGTTGACACATTAAATGTTTTATTCATTTAAATAGGCTCAAGAGTTACTAAATATTCTGTAAATAAAAATTTAAATATATCTAGTGGAATTTAAGTATCATTGTGAACTGATATTGACTATCATCTTCATAACCAATGCATAGAAACCTCTTAACATGTGACAATTTGAAATGAATCCTTTTCCATCTTGAAGTGGCATGAGCCATTACACAGGGTCCTCTGTAGTCAGTTCTCAATTCTGCACAAACTTTGTCTGGCAAGCTGTTTCTCCCAGGAGATCACAAGGACATTAGTGAAACTTTACATAGGTACAAAAGTCAAGTAAAAGCCCACAAAGGACAGGGAGATGACAGGGCAGGAACACATGCGTTACCTGCTGGAAGCCTGGTTTTGATCCCTGAGCAGAAAGAGCCCTTGAACACTGTTGCCTGATAGGGCGCCAAAACAAAAAAGCAAAACCCCAAAATTAAAGTTTTCAGATGAAGTGATGCACTGTGGTATCAGAAGAAAGAATATTTTAGTTCTAATTGCTAGATTTCTTGCAAGTAAATTGTATCACACAGCTTCACTGCAGTGGAATGTGTGTGTGTGTGTGTGTGTGTGTGTGTGTGTGTGTGTGTGTGTGTATTATAGCCTGATACACATAGGAGTGTATCTTGCCAGTTTCACCCGTTTTATTGTTTTCATCACTTTCTAGTTCATTAATACTCCAAGTGTATGTGGATTGGCTACTCAAGATTATCTAATAATCTTTCACAGTTACTTTGTATTGACAGGTATTATTAGAATCTTGCAATTTTTCATATGTCCATGTTTACAGTCATAAAACCCAGCACAGCATTTAAAAGTATTTTTAAATAATATCTTTATTTAAGCACCATGATTGCAAATATGTTTGTAGTTAGTTTTCAGTCATAAAAATCATACCCTCTTTCACCAGTGCAACATTCCCTCCACCAATGCCCCCCAACTCACTCCTCCCCCACCCTCTGTCTATGTTTGAGACAGGCATTCTACTTCTCTCACTCATTAGCATTGTCATGATAGCTGTTACTGTAGTTATTTCCCTAACTGCACTCAACACTCTTTGTGGTAAGCTTTGACCGGTTCAAGATTTAAAAGTATTTTGAACACTTTTTTCTTCCCTATCACTTCCTGATATTCAGTTGGGCCTTTAATTACCATCTATTAAATTGGTTGGCCAAATTAACTTAATACAGTTAATGTTTGTAATATAGATATTTTTGTTTTATCAATATAATTTATTGACAGGATATTTTTCCAAGGGAAAAAAACCAATACTATGGTACAAAGAATGTAATAATCTAACTGCCAAAATTTATTTTCTGTGTTCAGATTTCTGATACAATTTTATTCCTTTCTTTTCTTCTTTTGTCTTCCTTTTTATAGTCTCATTTCTTTAGCAGTATAAGTACCATTATTTGTAAAGAATAATTGGCATAGATCACTAAATACTAAGCTTGCTGTTTAGTTGGCCTCATATTGCCCCAAAAGAGCATCTCAGTGAAAATTCCTTTACTGATAACATACTTTTTTTGTTTGTTTGTTTTTGGGCCACACCCAGTGATGCTCAGGGGTTACTCCTGGCTATGCGCTCAGAAGTCGCTCCTGGCTTGGGGGACCATATGGGAAACCGGGGGATCGAACCGAGGTCTGTCCGAGGCTAGTGCAGGAAAGGCAGGCACCTTGCCTCCAGTGCCACCGCCCGGCCCCTACTGATAACATACTTGATGGGTATTTTGAGAAAATTATTACTATTCTTATGCATCTGGTGTTCCTCTGTGTCTGACCTTGTGCCTTTTGACATAACCTCCATGAAGGTGCTCTTTTGCACTTAGAAAACACACCACTAGATTGTCCTGTTTTATTGCTCATAAAAGGAGTGAGAAAGTGGCCGTGTGCTGTGCTTTGACTTTTTTCAGTTACAAATATCTTTAATAAATAGTCATTCTTCCTTTTCTTCACGAGCAAATGCTGCCGTAAACAAGGGGAATAGGAGTTCATGTCTAGTCAAATTAAGGCCCATTAAAGCCAAAGGAGTACAAGATGCTAGAATATTTCAAATATGTGGCATTTACATTCTAATATAGTGTCCCTGTGACAAAAAAACTTAATGTAATAGATTTTCACAACACGAATCCATTCTCGTGACAATAGATATAATGAAATTGTCAGAAATACAAACTTAACCTGATGCAATCCTGAGATTGTAATCAGGTTTGGTCTGCCCAAACCCGCTTGGAGCTTGGAGGCAGGGGCTGAAGTGTCTACTGTTTTTTTTTTTTTTAATTTAAACACCATGTTACAAAGTTGTTCATGACTGAGTTTCTGTCTTACAAAGTACACCACCCTTCTCCCATGAACATTTCCCACCACCGATGTCCAAATATTTTGTGACTCTCTTTTCTTTTTTTTTCTCTCTCTCTCTCTCTGTCTCTGTCTTTTCTCTCTCTCAAACTCTCTCTCTCTCCCTCTCTTTCCTCTCTCTCACCCTCCCTATCCTTTTTGGTCAACTTTTTAAAATGGTGGACTGGTTATTATTTCTTCCCTTTAGGCAACATTTCCTACTGAGATTGCTGGGTCAAGCTACCTATAGTCCCAACAAGGTGTAGCACACCTTTGCTTTTCTTATGTTCATGCCCTTACAATCTGAGGCCACATGTCCTGATCCCAGATTGTGTTGTTTCTTTTCCCTCAGCCCCAGCCCTAGCCCGTTTGAACAACTAGAAGATTTCTTTGTGCCTGTAGACCTAATCAATGTTTTCCTACCATTCCTCTCTTCTCACAGCCAATAATACAGGAATTCACAGGAGGCAAATCGCCGACCTTTTAGACCAAAGTATTCAAGTCCACTCCCAGTGCTTCGTCATTACATCTGACAACCGCTATATTCTCATCTGTGGCTTCTGGGACAAGAGCTTCCGAGTCTACTCCACAGACACAGGTAAATCCCCCCACCTTCATCATGAACTCACGTTTCCTCCAAGTGACAGAGGAAGGCTTCGAGTGCCCACATATCTTCATGTCAAAACCAGTGTGTGAGCATAATGGAAAGACAGTTACCCCTTTAAAGCACATATCTAACAAGGGAGTCTGCTTGAAGTTCAACTTCAGCACATTTTTGAGAGGCAGTTTCCACTAGTTCATTTGTCTCTCCAGCCTCCTGCTTTTACAGAATGAGCCATTTCAGAGGCTTGTCTGGCTATCTAAGTACTTCTGCACCTGTATCTGCATAATCTTTGATCAAGTGCAAGTACAGAGGGGCATTTTCCCCACTTTTATATTATTTAAAGATTTTTTTTTCCTTTCTGGAAATTCTCATTAAGTGTATTCTTGGGAATTGATACCTTGCCTTCACCCTTTTCTGCAGAGAATCATGCTGAAAGCTACCCTCTCATAAAGAAAAATAGCTGACTCCTGATTTTACATGTGACAGGAGCTCTTCTTGTTAAGATATAAAAGTTTATATCTATATATATTCATTTGCATGCATCTTCTTAAAAGACTCCCAATTCAATATTTTACAGGAAATCTGATACAGTAAATGCATAAATATGTGAATTTTGAAAATAGAAATACTTTTTTTTTTTTTTTTGGTTGTTGGGTCACACCCGGCAGCACTCAGGGATTACTCCTGGCTCTACGCTCAGAAATCACTCCTGGCAGGCTCGGGGGACCATATGGGATTGCCAGGATTCAAACAACCATCCTTCTGCGTGCAAGGCAAATGCCCAACCTCCATGCTGTCTCTCCAACCCCGATAGAAAGACATTTTAAGGAATCAAATAGTTTAGAAACATCTAATAGAAAATATAAAGTGAAATACAGTCTTATTTTTAATTAATTAATTAATTAATTTATTATTATTATTATTATTTTTTTTTTTTTGGTTTTTGGGCCACACCTGGTGACGCTCAGGGGTTACTCCTGGCTATTCGCTCAGAAGTCGCTCCTGGCAGGCATGGGGGACCATATGGGGAACCGGGGGATCGAACCGCAGTCTGTCCTAGGTTAGCACAAGGCAAGGCAGGCACCTTACCTCCAACGCCACCACCCGGCCCCCATATTTTTAATTTAAATGAACTGTTAGTGAGTTTGAACTTTATAAAAACAATGAAAGTAGATCTTTCAACTTAAGACAAGGATCTCTTCTCTACCAATATCATCTTAAATGTGAGAAGAGAAAATTCTTTTTTACTTTTCTAGTTAATTAGTTTACAACTAGTCTTTAAATTACCATATTTTCTGGCATATAAGACAACTGGGCATATAAGATGACCCCTACTTTTCCTGTTAAAATATAGGGTTTGGGCTATATTCGCCTATGACTACCTCTCTCTTAACGCACACCAAATGGAAATTAAGAAATGTAAGAGAAAAAGAGTAGAACTCTCAAAGGTTAACAGTATACGTTTAATAAAGCTAGACTTTGGAGTGCCAACAATCATTTTACATTTGTCATTTGTAGTGAATGACTGATTTTTTAATTGTGATCTATATTGAGAGCAGGGAGAGGGGCCTCCTCCAAGAGCAGCTGTCTGGTGCAGTGATTAATAAGACAGCTGGAGGGAGGCAGAGTGCTTCCTTTGTGTCCCATAAAACTAAACAGAGAACTGAGCACCAGAAAGCCGCATATTCGGCGGCTGGATGAGATGTGGTAACTCAACTCCTCTGTGTGCCCTGAAAGATGAATCAGGACAAGCAGAGGACTGAGTGATTATGCCTGGCAGCTGGATGGGATGCAGTGGTAAGAGGGTAAGAGGGGGGGTGGGTCACTCATCCCTGAAGCTGGAGTAACTTTCAACATGCTGTATAGGCGTATAAGATGACCCCCAACTTTTAAGAAGTTTTTCATGGGTTAAAAAGTCGTCTTATATGCTGAAAAATATGGTAGTTTTGAGAATTATGAATCCGTGTTCCTGCCTGAGTATTTCTGTTAAAAAATTGTTAGTTGTTTGAGGAATCTGTCCTAGGTATATTTTGCTACTAGTGTCGCACTATGACCACAAGCGAATAGGCAGAAGTAGTTGAACACTCACTATTCATAGACAAGGTTCAGGAAGTTGTTGTGAGGTGGGAGCATCTCCTACCTTGGAGAATTGATGAACTAGTCCCCAAGAATTTGCACCCTTATTTTTTTGGTCCAGAAAGAAAACACTGTCAAGTCTTTCTGATAGGCATTTGGTAGTATGTTGAGCTCAGTGGTTACTCCGACTCTGCAGTCATAGATCACTCCTAACAGACTTGGGGGATCATATGAGATGCTGGGGATCAAACCCATTTGCAAGGCAAATGCCCTACCTGCTGTGCTATCACTCTGACTCCCAAGCATTTTTAGATTTCATATTGTTTTGTTTTGTTTTTTTTACAATTTGAAATGAATTTAAAATTACAGAAGTAGAATTTATTCTTTGATGTCTTTCAATTATTACATCTGGGATTATGTAGAGTTATGTAGCCATCACCAAAAGTGACACACAGGGGCCAGAGAGATAGTACAGCAAGTCGAGCATTTGTTTTGCATACTGACAAGTTGGGTTCCATTGCTGGTTTTCCATATGGTTCCCCAAACTTGCCATGCATGCCCCTGCTCACAGCCAAGGTTAAGCCCTGAGCACCTCTGGATAGGGCCACAAAAGTATAAACAAAACAAAGAGTGACCAGAGTAGCCCAGCCCCTGGATGGTCAACTCTTTTTGGAGAATTGCTGGGGAAGCCATGCTCTGCATTTATTCCACCTTTTAAATATGGCATTGTGCTAACTTTCTTTTATAAAATGTTTATAATTAAAATAATTCTCATATTCACACAGTTCTTAGAACTTTAGAATTTTTTTATGAACATACTAGAATCTTTTTCACAAATTAAGGTTTAGAAAGGAAAACTAGGGCCAGAGAGATAGCATGGAGGTATGGCATTTGCGTTGTAGGCAGAAGGTCGGTGGTTCGAATCTCAGCATCCCATATAGTCCTCTGGACCTGCCAGGAGCGATTTCTGAGCATAGAACCAGGAGTAACCTTTGAGCGCTGCCGGGTATGACCCAAAAAACAAAAATAAAAAGAAAGGAAAACTGGTAGAATTTTATGCAAGATAATAGTAATAGAACTAGGTGTGGGATCTATCAAAGGCAGCCATCAAAGGCAGCGTTAGTGATTATACCAGGTTATCTCTTGCGGTATTACCTGTCAATCATTGTAAATCTGAAAAATGCTGTAATTTGGAACACTCATTCCTCAAGTATCTGGCATAATACTTACATTTGACTTAATAAACTAGACAACATTCTTTTCCCTTTTCCCAAAAACCTTCTGTATATTGTTTTTAGAAATATGTGCAAAAACATTTTTACGAAAGTAGCCTTCTTTGGGCTCAGAGGTACCTCCAAGGACTAGTGTATATCCTTAGCCACAGAAAGCCTGAGTCTTTCCTGGTACCACATGGTCCCCAGAGCACCACCTCGAGGCCCCCTGTGTCACACACTAGATGTAGCTCCTCTGAGTTCCAATGGGTGTGGCCCCGAAACCGAAACAAAAATATTTTTGCCTTATTTTAGACTTATTTACAATAGGATTGACTAAGCATGTCTAATAGAAATCTTCTTGCCATAAAACTTGTGGGGAAAGGCCCAATTACAACCATAAAACCTTTTTGCTTATTATATATACAAACTCTGATGTTACTTTTACTTAACCAATTTTCAGTTAGGATAAATATGTTTGTGTTTTTATGATCATAGGAATATTGTGTATTTTCTCTTGAAGTTTGGCAGAGAGAAGCAAGGGAAATTTTGTGTGTTCAATAATATTTAATGACAAAGCTATCACAAATGTTGGATTCAATTATATTTTAGCACATAAGCAAAAAAAAAAACCTTCTCTTATTAGATTTGGGGAAGGGGAAGGAGAGAAACATGGTTATAACAGGAAATTCTTTAAACATAAATCATGTTTTCGGGACACAACCAGAACAGCAGAGGCAACAATAAAACCTTCCCTCGGCAGTGGGAATTATTTTCAGACCACATTTTAGATTCAGTGGTGCACAGTCCTGAGCTTGAATTTTTTTTATTTGTAGCACAGCTGTCAAATAAAACATTAACTAGAAAATTTGTTCTGTCAAAAAAGGGATATTCGAGTGCTTGTGGTAATATTTGATATTAGTGTGTGGAGAGGTAGACTGGTATTAAAGGAAACAAAAAATAAAGGTTGAGGAACACTTATGAGATTATCAGAAAATAATTTACCAAAAAGAGCAGCAGGTATTTATGTACTGTGATTTATTTAGAAGAAGTGAACCTCCACCTCAGAGCAATAACAAATATTGCGGAGGAAGGCTGCCAGAAGAGGCAAGAGTAAACTGGGGGAAATAATGTTTCCTAGAGTTGAGCCCAAAGTATAAATTGTAGAGGTTAAAGTTAGTTTGGATTCAAATATGAAACACTTCGGAGGTAGGTAATTCAATGTTCCTCCTCGCCTTTCACTCTTTCCTCCATGCCCAGTCTAACTAAATTGGCTCGCCTTCATGGTTCTGCGCGACCCAACCCCTCCTTTCCTGTAGAGAACTTTCCACTGTTCATAGTTCTAGATGCTGAGCACGCAGAACTTCAGGACTCTCCACCCCACTAGACAGCACTGATCGTCCACTCTACTAACCTCCACATGCATGCAAGGAGGCCTGATACTTCCCTCCTAGCTGGTGCCCAGGTTTGCTGATGGAAAAGAACGGTATCACCTTTCTGCCAAAATTAGAGCACTACAACATTTTATTTCAAAGAAAAAGAAACCATACTTGGCTGGGTCTCCATTTCCTTCTACTGACATTGACGGAGCAAGCCCTTCAAGCACAAGAACTTACTGAGTCTTGGAATGTTCGTTGACTATGTGGAGTCTAGCCTACCTTCATTGTTCAGTTCTTCCTGTAGACATCATGCTCTTAGCATTGTCAGGAGCCAGGCAGACATTACTGTAAAGACTCTGGAATCTAGAGCTTGATGCCCACAGTGTGTCCAATTCCTTAGAACATCCACTCACCCCCAGAATGAAACCTGCCACTCATCTAACCCTATCCACTCATCTACCTCCTCCTGGCTTTCACTAAGCTTCTCCACTTTGCTCTTTATGTTAGCTAGAAATTATGTGAAATATTTTCATCGTTTTTTAATTTAATTTGCCTCTTTCATTTTTTATTCTAGAAAGCCTTATTTGGGGGTGCCACACTCAGCAGTGCTCAGGGGTTACTCCTGTCTCTGCGTTAAGAAATGAATCTGTCAGGCTCATGCAACTGAATGGGATGGCAGGGCCTACCTACTGTACTATATCACCGCAGCCCCTATAGAAAATCTTAAATTCTTCTTACTATATCCTCCTTCTGACAAAGTTCCTTTTTAAAATAAAATATAATGTTAGGCAGTGCCAGAAATCAAACCCAGAGCCTCATACCCACAAGGCTGGACCACATCACTAGCCAAATGAAGCGTTTTGATGTGAGTTCACAAGTGTGGGAAAATTCACAAGTGAACATTGCAGATAGATGGGTTTGGTGCTGCACCTGGTCGTGCTCAGGACTTCTCCTGGTTCTGTGCTCAGGGATCACTCCTGAAGCATTTGGGGCCACATGGTGCCGAGCGAGCACTAAACTAGGGTCAGCCACGTGTGAGGCATGCACCCTGCCTCCTGTACTGTGTATTAGCATTCACTTTTAACACACCCGCGCTGATTCCTTACTCACAGGAAAAAAAAAAAAACACATTTTATGAGGCCAGAATTAATTCTGTAATTTTAGACAAGAACAAATTTTGTTGGGGTTTGGGTTATGCTCACACAGCACTCGGGAGGCCTCTCCTGAATCCCTGCTTGGGGTCACTTTGGGTGGCGCCAAAAACCCACTAGTCTATCTCACCTGCTAGAGCCTGGTCTATGCCTGCAGAGCTGCTCATGGCTGTGACACTCTCGAGCCCAAATCAGCCTGATTTTAAAGCTTCTAGTCAAAGTCGTGTTTCAAGAGTAACACAACTGTATTTTTCATGAATATTTGAACTCTGTTTACTCCAATTTCTTAAAAATTCTTATTTTTGGTAAAATCTGAATATAAGGAGTAGATATCCTATGACATTCGTGTTCAGATTCTGAGGGCTTTCCAAAGTCAATTTTCAGAGACCAGAGTGAAAGCAGAGTGGTATGCCTTGCATACCACTGACGCATGCTTGATCTCTGGCCATCCTAAGTGGTCCCCTAAACATCCATATGGTCCCCAAACATGCTAAAAGTGATTCCTAAATGCTGTCATGTGGCCCAAACTGCCCCCTACACCAGCAGAAAAAAGAACAAAAAGCACTCAAAACATTATATCTGATAAAAGACACCTTTTTAAAGGGTAAGGAAGGCTTTACTTTTTTTTTTTTCTTTTTGGGTGTCATTATATCCAAAGCCCTGGATACTTAGTAAATTCACTGACTTCCTCTTCCCTGCTCGCAATCATTAACATTAGGTAAACTGCCATAATCTTAATTTCATCTTCCCTTCCCAAGGAGTTTTCATCATTCAATTAAAGCAAAGAATGATCTGGCTCCAGTTGCAATCAAAATAAATTTGTTCTATCAGCAAAAGTTAATGTAATTTTGATTAAAAAAAAAAAAGCTTTAAAAAGTGACTGATATTGTCCTTGTATAGATTTAAAAAGAATCTTTACTAATTGAAAGATGGGTTTTATTTTTGTGTGTGTATGAAGTCTGAATCATAGAAAGGCAATGGGTTGGGTCCATATTTTCACAGATTAACTTCAGCAGTTAATCAGGTTCCAAATCAGGGTTCTCCTGGGCCTGTTTTAATTGGGAGACATGATTTATTTGTGATTTTAGAGTAGCCATGTATAATGACAGAGTGTCATGATCCTCAAATATTTGGTAAACTAGATAGCTTTAACCTCTGTATTTAAAAAATGCTGTCAGTGTGCTTTGTTTTTCAATAGAAATATCTTATATTTTCTTATATTACTTATATGTGGTATTTAGAATAACTGCATGAAGAAATGCAGTGGTTTAAATGGGGGGTTGTGGAGAACACTCTTGACCCCAAAGTTTATTGAATAGAGAAAGAAACTGAGTGGAGAAGGAGAAAGATAGATGTGAAATAATTGAGGACAGGAGTCAAAGGCACTCAGGTGCATTGGTAGTGTTAAGAAAAGATAGAATGATGGGGCTGGAGACATAGCATGGAGGTAGGGTGTTTGCCTTGCATGCAGAAGGACAAGTGGTTCGAAGCCCGTCATCCCACATGTCCTCCAAGCCTGCCAGGAGTGATTTCTGAGTGTAGAGCCAGGAGTAACCCCTGAGAGCTGCCTGGTATGACCCCAAAACAAACAAAAGATAAGACAAAAAGATAAAAAAAAGATAAGACAGAATTAAATATCCAGACCATGGTGTCAACAATGGCAAAATCATGAGGCCCAAACTTAACAACTAAACTTAAAAAGGTGCCTGTAATAATGGCAGACTGGGACACAGTGGTGGTGGGATGGGATGGTCTCTGGGAACATTGATGGAGGAAAGTTGACACTCTGGTAGTATTGGTGCTGAAACATCATATGTCTAAAACTTTGACTAACTTTGTCAATCACAGTGCTTTAAATTAAAACAATTTTGATTTTAGAAAAGAAAAAAGTTTACTAAAACTAAAATAAAATTTGAATCATCAGAATTCTAGTGAATACTACTTCCTGAACATTTTCCCCTTAGTCAGGACTTCAAAGATGTTTCCAGCAGGCATTCTCAGGCACACAGTGCTCCCACCTACAATGCTGCCCTCCATCCCTTTAGTATATACCCCAGATTCTTCCCACCTCATAACCTGACTCCCTGACAATTACATTTTCAGTTCAGTCATTGTGGTTTGGGCCCCGTGTACTCTAATGCTGGATTCCAATGGTTCAGAATTACATGGTTATTTCTCCTTTACACCAAAGAGGGGCCCAAGTCCCCTGCCTCTTGCCCCTGAGCATTATTTTATGAGCTAAATGGTCCCTAGAAATTTCTTTCATTTTTGTAATGGCAGTTTGATTTGTTTGGGAGTTTGTTTCTTTACTGGTTTTTGTCCTGCCACATTGTGCTCAGGTCCTGGGGTTACCTGCACAATATTTAGTCAGCAGGGCCCAATGGCTTGCACCCACATCTGAGAAAGTGTGAGGCTCAGGCTCTGCCAGTGAACAACAAAGGCCCACCCTGGCTGCCCTCTGCACAGGATTGAGCCCAGGGCAGGCATATGCCTGTACCATCTCTCTGGTTTCCATTTTATTTGTTGTTTTGGAGACCACAGTGAGTGGTGCTCAGGTACTACTCCTGGATAGGTACTCAGGGTACCAGGTAGTGCTGGGGATCAGATCCAGGCCTCCTGCATGCAGCCTCTGTACTCAGACCACTGAGGCCTTGTGTGACCCTAAGGGCAGTTTTTTGGTGGGGAGGGGGCTTCTGGGCTACACGAGAAGTGCTTGGGGGCTACTCCCTGCTTTGTGTTAGGGGCGGGAGTTGCTCTACAGCAGTGCTCAGTGAACTATGTGGTGCTAGAGAGTAAGCCCAGGCCTCCTGCGTTTCTAGTACATGCTCAGGCCACTGAGCTCTGTCCCATGTAATGGTAGTTTTGAAGGTTCCTAAGCAGTGTTTCAGAAACCTGGGGTCCCAGCACAGATTCTCAGCCAACTTGCTGGAGGTTCATTGTAAGGCCCAGAAGACAGAGTGCTGTTCAGGCTCCACGGTGTTGGAGTTACTGAGGCCACCCCATCAGTGACAAAGGTCTCAGGGTTGTACCCGTTGATGCACAGGGACCATGTGGTGCTGCAGAGCAAATCCAGATGGGGTACACGCCAAGCACCCTAACCTTTGGACTATACCTACAGCATAAAGGCAATTGTAAAGAAAATCATTCTGTGTTTCAGGCAAATTGATCCAAGTGGTGTTTGGCCATTGGGATGTTGTCACTTGCCTCACTCGTTCTGAGTCATATATTGGAGGAAATTGCTACATTCTCTCGGGCTCACGTGACGCAACCCTTCTGCTCTGGTACTGGAATGGAAAAAGCAGTGGCATTGGAGATAACCCAGGCAGTAAGTACAATTTATTTTCCTTGTATACTTTTACAGGTGATGGAGAAGTAACGTTTCACAGTGCCCCTTATTTGTTCTGGTGAAAGCAAAGCTGAATTCTTAAGCAGTTTTAATTTCCTAATTATTCTTTTCAGTAAGTCTAGATAGATAGACTTTTATTAACATTTTATGACCGTTGAGAATTTACATCTAAGTGTGACACACCAAGTTTTCGTGTCATGTGATTCTTATGAAATGCGAATTTTCATGAGAATTTGCTGCCACCAGCTGAAATAGGTATTTGCCATCCCCAAACAATAAGACAAAATCATAGAAGAGAAAAACCGTCTTGTTTTATTTATTCAGGGATTCCCCCTAACCCTAGTGATGCTAGGGAAAAGATAGGTCTTCACAGGCCAAACTTAACTCCCCAGCACTTGGGGTCATCTCCCAGCCCTGCTTATTTGTTAACTAATTTTTTTATTTCTAAAGGGCAGAAGAAAAGGCTATAATCTCAGACAAACAAAGAATCTGTATTTCAAAAACAAAACCAGGTTTTTGTTCACAGTTTAAAAGACAAAGCGGGCCATAAAGGGCAACATGGGCCATTCTGATTGAGACTTGGTTTTTCTGATAGGAAATGAAAATCTTCACCTACAGCCTCAAACGTCTTTATGAAACTATGCCGAAGGCAGTAAAACAAACAAAAAAAAATGTGTAACCATTTAAAATTGTAATTCACAGAAGGCAAAAAAGGAAGCAGCTACCATTAAAACCAATGGCACACAGCTGCAGAAAGAAATGGCTTTAGAAAAACACATTAAGAAGTAGGGAAAAAACAATTAAAGGGACCACCTGAAAAATGAGAATTTAATTAAAATCATTATGACAACACCGAAGAATAAGAATGGCTTTCGATTTTGACTTCAGAAGGTAGAGCATGTTAACTACTCTTAAATATTTACAGTTTCTTAATTCAAAGCGAGTTGCCATGTATTTGGTTAAAGAAGGATCAGGCTGTTCCTATTACTTGATCTGAATGAACAGGAGACTATTCAGTCCCAAATTTTGAAGCAGTCTGGATATACTTAAGTCCATCATATTTCGAATTGACTTCCTAAATCTCTTTGTTCGATGTATATTGTGTGAAAGTGAACTTTTTTTCTTAGTTAAATAAAATGTTTAAAGTAGTACATTCAAGGCATTTTGTCAAAGCTGTTTCCCCTTTTTGTGTTCACTGTCAGTGCTGGGTAAACTGTTTTTAGTCAATAAATATCTAATGCGCATTCCTTATTTTAATCAAAACATGGATAATTCCCTACACAAGTAGAATATGAGCATTTCTAGGCTGTGATGCCGTGATTACTTGTGCTTGTGGAAATGAGGGGTCAGGCAGACGCATTTATCTCACCCATTTCCACATCTCTTAAATATAATTGCAATATGCAGTTTTCAGTGATTTTGTTTTTCACATTCTTTTGTGAAAAGTACTTCCTGCTCTTCCATCGTGGACCTTACACTGTGCTCCTTCCTCCCTTCTGACCTTCTCAGGTCATCTTCCTGCAGTTTCTTGTTTTCCTTTTACTCTTAAATTCAGTGATTGAGCTTTACCAAACTACCACAGTCATGTCTAGATTTGACATAGATTAAAAAAATTATATATACCATTTTGCTACTCACCTCAAAATACAAAAATGTGGCAATCCAAAAACAAAACTGATTTTTTTAATTACCTGGCCTAATTGTTTTCTACATGTCATACATGATTGTTACCAGTGTGTATACTAAGAAGTATATAAGGGCATGTTAGCTATATTTGTGTGTAACTGCTGTTACATTGTAGAAATTCAGTTTTAAGTATACATAGTTTTTTTTCTTTATGTATCTAAACAGTGGTTCTCAGCCAACCAGGCCAGGTTAGTTGTGAGGGCTCAATGGTTCAGGGCTTCTGGGACCTTGGAGTGCTCCAGGGGCCCTGGAGGAACACATGGTAATGCTCGAGGACTGTGTGGTACCCAGGATGGAAGCAGAGCTGGCACATGGAACTCTGGATCCTAAAGTTGACTCCAGCCTATGATTACACCTTAGAGCTAGAAATACTCAGTTTCTAGAAGGAAGAAAGATATGTCTGTATACCTAAATATCTTTCAGATCACCTGCAGATGGTGTGTCCATGCTTGTCCTCTTAAAGGCACATAGTTAGGCCAACCAGACCCTGAGGCTCGGAGTCAGGCAGGGCCTGAGCACTCCTGCCATCGTTCTGTCTCGTCCGTAAAATGAAAGCAGCGGTAGTCACTGACTTGAAGGAGTTCACCGAAGCACAGGATGCTTAGAGCAAATAAATCACCACACAAACACCATCTTGTTGGCATTGGAGTGTATATTATAATGTGATATTTTTCAGCAAGCACTTCATCTATGTCCCTTCATTGTCTGCAGCATGGTGGTTGTTAATTCTGAGTAGTGCTGGTAATGAAAAGCACAGAAATAAAAAACTAACATAGCATCACATCTAATAAAAATTTTAGAAAATGGCTACATATCTAGACTAAATTAAATTACCCTTCTCAAAGTGAACCTTGTTTTTTCTGGTTCTTTTAGAATGTCTGATGTCCCAATTTAATTTTGCTTTAGCTTCTAAAGGATGACTCTGGAGGAAAGACAAATAGGCACTTTTTTATATAATGAGAATTTCCACACATTAGAATAGAAAAATGAACAAGCTGGTTTAGGCATTTCAAAAGAAAATGACAACTAAAAAACAAAGACATTTTTACTGTGTGTGAACTGTGTTTTAAACATTTGCACAAGCTGTTTCCGATTTTATAAGCTCCGGTCTCCCTCATGGCTCCATGGCGCGGCCGCTGAAGTCAGAGCTTTCAGATGAGGAATTTGGGGGATGTGCCTGATCCGGTTTATCTCGGACTGCAGTGGAAGTGACCTTTTGGACCTGGTCCTGCTCCTCTGTCTACAGATGGATGTGTGCACATGTGTGTGTGTGTGTGTGTGTGTGTGTGTGTGTGTGTGTGTTTAGTGTGGTCTGTTGCATTTGCACAATTGCAGCAACTGAAATTTTAGATTCAGAATTTTTGTTTCTTTGAAGGGAGGATAGGTTAATGAAAAAAAAATGAGGCTCTAGCAGTATTTATAGTTTCTGGCCTCGTTTAAGTGTTACCTTTTTTTTTTTAATTTCAAAAATCATGATATATACCTAGCAATTTTACTTGCTCAGCTCATATGTTGTGCCATTTTCATCCAATCTAATTTTAGTCCTATATATAAAGCTAATAGCTTTGCAACTTTTTAAAATCACATTAATCACAGTATTATTATGTACATTCCCCGGGCAAAATTAGGCTATTTCAAATTGGGCAAAAGTATATAGTATAACTTAGAGCTTTGAAAAATGTGAATTCCATAAAGGATGCTTCAGTTTCATGGCAAAGCCTTGTTTTCATGAATAAAAGCTGGATTTTCCCCATTAGTTTTATAGTTTTGTGATAGTTATCTCTATAGAATGCAGTTTTCATAATGAGAAGAATTAAGATAAGATTCTATTTATTTGTGGATGCTTTTTTAAAAAATAAAAATGTTCTGACATGGAAGCATAGCAAAATCCTTGGAATCCTTTGTGTTTTGGACTGAATCTTGACTACCGAAAAGCTTTTCCTGAAATGCACTTTTTGTTCTTCATAACGGTGCTATCCAGAGTACATAGGACATTTCCATATCTTGGAAAAAATATTTCCCCATACACTTAATTGAACTTTCAAATGTTCTTAGAAGAGAGATGAAAATGTATAAAACAGCTACTTACTATTTACAAAATTGTGTAAATCATAAATGTAAGTTCATATGCTTATTATTTTTAGGATTCTGAGTAATATTTTTTTAAGCCACAGTTGATTAACTTTAGAAGCAAACAGTTGCTGATGTGAGGTGTTGCACAGATTTGTGTGGCTAGTCCTTCAGTCAAGTACTTTTCCATTCTCACGTTCTGGTTTCGATTTGATTGAAAGGTGGCATTTTTTCCTCTTTGCAATCAGACATGCTAATCTATGTCAGCTTTCTCCTTTATGGGAATGGCGTCTGCTGAAGGAAAAAAAAAACAACTTCAAGTTTTTCTCATAACAACAAGATTCTGTTCTTTAAGAATATTTCAGCACCGTTAATTAGAGAGAAGGTTTTATTAACCATGAGGCTAGCACTAACAGACCACAGAGCTGTTTTTTAACATACTGTATGCTGTAGCTGCCCTGTTTTTCCTGTCTAAAACTTCATTTTGTTATACGCTCATCAATCACATGAGTCGTTACCGTAAATCTGAGTGTTGTTAATTTTACTAGTATCACCCTAATGAGACATTCCTACTATAATTAAAAATGAATTCTAACTTTGAGTCATTCTAATTCTTTTAGTGAATTTAGAATGATCTTGCCATCTGACCATAAATACTACTGATATACACAGACTACTCATCAAGTCTATATGTCTAGGTCCTATGCCCAGGTGTGAATTATTTACTGGGTGCCATTGTGCACGTGTGCTAATAATGCATATGCATATTTTCCTGCACAAATTGTGTTCTTTTTACTGTAATGCCTAATGTGTGTCACTGGAGCTACTGACAAAGCCTTATTCTTTGTCTCCCCAAAATATAAAAGAGGTGAACTGAACAGTATTGCTCCCATAAGTCTGTGTCCTGGAGCGCCATCTGCTGGAAATATTTGGAGACTTGATGTTTGTAAATTGGAAAGTTGGTACTTGATCGGCCGGCCAGCTTGGTTTATAACCACCTGGGATGTATTTTTTAATGGGTCACAGATATCAAGATCCGTACATGTGTGTTGAGTCACACCAGCACTCTTTCCCCACCTGAGTCTGTGTTTGGAGCTTTGTAATAAGTATGTCTAGAGGAAAAGTTAAAAAATATATGCATTACAGCTTGTCACGAAATAAGCTTATTGATTGCCAGTAATTATTAGTATGCTGCATCTAGGTAAAATGGAATGCTCTGTTAGCTTTTGGTGCCTAAAAGTCACCAGATTCCCAATAGCAAGCAGTGCTTGAAGCTTCCAGTCTTTTCACACCTGGGATATGTATGACTGTCAAGAATGTGATTTTTTTTTTCTTTTGGCATGTCTCCTAAGAATGGACCTGGTACCTTACATTCAGCACACACCAGGGCTGCCCCATGTATTTCTTTTTCCTTGAGGAATTTGTCAAGCTGGTCCGAAACAATATGCTGACCATGTTCAAGTTCAGGTGACATTAAAGCTTGGTCTGTGAAACTCTCCAGAAGGGGCAGGATGTTTAGTGCTCCGTGATGTAACGCAGGCCCACAAGCGCCAGCACAACAACTCTGTATTTACTGCTTGTAACTAATAGTAATGTGGTCAAAGGAATTATATTCATATGGCAAATGAATACGGCCCTAATGTGCACCATATGCAGAGTGGTGGGGTGATGTGCCAATATATCACATTTATTTACTTTGTTTGGGTGCAGAGAAAAATGACTATACCATTTGCCCTGTAGGCTACAGCCATATAAATAAGAGACTAGGAGAGCAGGAGATTTATGTCCTCAGACTGAAATTGAGTATCTTCATATGTAGACTTTAATAGGGCCACACCAAAAGCAAAAAGGTATTTCATTAATATTTTGTGCTCAGGTAGGATATTTCATTTCAAACAAGTGCTGGAATCTGCCAGAGGTGGCCCATACTTCCTCCAGACAAGGGAGCATTGCTGGAAAAGCTTTCATAACATTCTGAGTATCTTCTTTTGTTGAGAGACCAGACATTCTCTAAAGTCTCTTTTTCCACTGTTAAACCTTAGAGCAAGATATTCCTGCTCTAGGACTTAAGAGTTTTAACATCAGAGATGTATCTCAGTAGTCACACATTTCTCTTGCAATTTTGAGGCAAATTTTCAGGAGTCCGTTGTTATTTTTTAAAGCACTGAGATTTAGAAAGGAATTCATAGTTGAGTTTCAGACATGCAGTGTTCCCCAATGATCTTAATACTAGTGTCAACTTGCTGCCACTAGTGTCCCCGGGATCCCTCCCCCTCGCCTGCCATCTTTTTTTTTTTCTTTCTTTCTCTGTGCCCCACCCCACCCGCTCCTCCTCCTCAGGTTCCCTTGCTCACTCTGACAGCAATGGCCACGCCTGCCATCTTGATGGCACCTTTTTAAGTTCAGTTGTTAAAATTTGGGAACAAATTTTTTTTTTTTTTTTTGGTTTTTGGGTCACACCCGGCAGTGCTCAGGTGTTACTCCTGGCTCCATGCTCAGAAATTGCTCCTGGCAGGCACGGGGACCATATGGGACACCGGGATTCGAACCAATGACCTTTTGCATGAAAGGTAAACGCCTTAGCTCCATGCTATTTCCCAGACCCCGGGAACAAATTTTTAATAAAAATGTTTAGATGGAAAAATCTAGGCTATTGTGTGTGTGATATATCATAAAACTGAATATATTTAAATATGTTTAATTAAGGCTTCCTAGACCCATTTCTTCCACTGACTGCTTTTTTTCAAAGAGCCATTTTGTTAGAGAAATTGTAGGGCAGCTGTGAGTGTAGTATCTTGTGAGACTTCAGCTTCTCCTGAGATTTTATGAAGAGGCACATTTTAAAATGGAATTAAGTTCTTAAATGCCTTGATGATTTGTTTTACAAAGTAACATGCTTTTTTTAATTTGGGTTTTTTTTTGGGGGGGGTACCCCAGCAGCGCTCAGGGGTTACTCCTGGTTCTGGGCTCAGAAATGGCTCCTGCAGGCTTGGAGGACCATATGGGATGCCAGGAATCAAACCCAGGTCCATCTGGGTCAGTCACATGCAAGGTAAATGCCTTACCCTATCACAGTGCTATCACTCCAGCACCAACCCTTTTTCTAAAGTAATTTTTCCTCATTAAAATGGGTGTGGTCTTGGGACTGGAGAGATAGTACATCGGTAGGACATTTGCAGTGCATGCATTCACCTGGGAAGGACCCAGTTCGATCCCCAGCATCTCATATGGTATTCTGAGCCTGCCAAGGAGTGATTTCTGGGCATAGAGCCAGGTGTAATCCCTGAGCACCTTTGGGTGTAGCCCCAAAACCAATAAATAAATTAACTTTTAAAAATGGGTTTGATCAGACCAGATTTTGAAATATTTTTAGGCAGAAAAACAATATTTAGAAAGATTTCTGGGGCCAGAGAGATAGCATGGAGGTAGGGCATTTGCCTTACATGCAGAAGGACTGTGGTTAGAAAGATTTCTGCCTCTCTTGACTTAAAACTTTATAACTATTGAGTTTTGGGGGGGGGGCTTTTTTTGGGGTCACACCCAGCAGCGCTCAGGGTTACTCCTGGCTCTACGCTCAGAAGTCGCTCCTGGCAGGCTCGGGGGACCATATGGGTGTCAGGATTCGAACCACCATCCTTCAGCGTCTAAGGCAAACGCCCTACTTCTGCGCTATCTCTCTGGCCCTAAGGTTTTTTATTTTTAAGTTAGCTTTTGTGATCGTATCTATCCTACTAAGATCAATTGATTTTGTGGAATAAGGGAAATAAGGATACTTTTTAAATTTAGATATAATTGTCAAATTATAACTTGAGGGACCGGGCGGTGGCGCTGGAGGTAAGGTGCCTGCCTTGCCTGCGCTAGCCTAGGATGGACCGCGGTTCAATCCCCTGGTTTCCTATATGGTCCCCCAAGCCAGGAGCGACTTCTGAGTACATCGCCAGGAGTAACCCGTGAGCGTCACTGGGTGTGGCCCAAAAACCAAAAAAAAAAAAAAAATTATAACTTGAAACTGGTTTCAAATGTAGAACATAATGGTTCTGCATATATTGTGAAATGATCATCTTAGATTAGACAATAAATGCCAGCACAAAATTCCTTTTTCCTGTGATAAGAATAAAAAATTGAACATCTTTCAATTATAAATTGCTACAATATTGTTCATCTTCAATCAACATACTGTACATTATATCCCCAGGCCTTATTTCTGCTAAAACTGTGTACCTTTTGATCATTTTTACCATGTAATAATCCCACCTCCACCTCTAGCAACTGGCAGCCTGTTCTCTGAGTCTTTGAGTTTGTTGGGGGACAGGGATGGTGGTTTTTCAGGGTCAAACTTAGGTTTTCCCAAGATAAGTGAGATCATAGAGTATCTTGTATTTCTCCCCTGGCTTACTTCACTCAGCATAGTGCCCTTAAGGCCCATGATTGTTGCTACAAATAATATTCATGTATGAATAATCTTCTATGTGTGAATACATACATATGTATATATGTACAATTTCATGTGTCTATGCCTTGGCTATTGCAACAAACAATAGAATGCAAGGTATCTAGATATCTCTTCTAGTGAGTGTTTTTGCAGTCTTTGAGGAAACACCTGAAGTAAAGTTGCTGAATTACATGGTTATTCTAATTTAAAGTTTTTGAAGAGCCTTTATTGTTTCCATAGTAATCACACCAATTTAGATTTCCATCAATGTTGTCTTTCCCTTTTCTTCCGTGTCTTTAATATTCCTTGATTTTCTGGTAACAGCCCTCTGATAGGGATAAGGCAATACTGCAAATGTGCTCTGATTTCATTTACCTGGCGATGGGAAGACTGAGACATTTTCACCTACCCGCTGTGTGTTCTTTGGAAAAATGTCCATTCGAGTGCTCTGTTCACTTTTTTAATATTAACATTAAATTAATATTAAATGAATGTTATATTAATATTTTATTAAAATATTTTTGCAAATATTTTTCAGGACATTGTCTTTCCATTTGATTGCTATTTTACTTTGCAATGCCAGAATTTTTGAGTGTGATGTTGCCCAATTGTCTATATTTTTGTTTTAGTTGCTCTGCTTCTAGCTTCAAATCTGGATTTTTTTTGTTTTGTTTTGTTTTGTTTGTGGTTTTTGGGTCACACCCGGCAGTGCTCAGGAGTTACTCCTGGCTCCGTGCTCAGAAATTGCTCCTGGCAGGCACGGGGGACCATATGGGGCACCGGGATTCGAACCGATGACCTTTTGCATGAAAGGCAATCTCCCGGGCCCCCAAATCTGGATTTTTTTTAATATCTAAAGGTATGAAAACACTTTATAGTTTTCACTGGTGTTTTTCTAGACTTTATTTGAGGGCCATAGTTGGCAGTGCTCGAGACTTACTTCTAGCTCTGCACTCAATAATGACTCTTGATGAGCTTGCCCAGGTTGGTCCCATGCAAGGCAAGCACCCTGCCCACTGTGCTCTCTCTCAGATCCCCTTTCTTGTCTGTCTTAAATAAAAGAGCATTAAAACTGTTAAGGAGGAAAGAGGGAGATAGGACATGGATAAGGGTGTAGACCTAGCATGCACCCAAATCATATTTAACATCTGGTACCACACAGCCCCAGAGCATCTCTGGATGCCCCCAACCATTACTTGGCATGATCTGGTAGTTTCCCATACCACAGAGCCCATCAGTATTGCATTCTCAGGCCCTGTCAGCAAGCAAAGGCAATTGGCTGAGTATCACAGAGTTCCCCAGTCCCTCTGAGCATCCCTGGGAGACCCAAATGATCAAAAATGAATGAAATAAAGGTTGGAGCAGTGGTGCAAGTGGTAGGGCAGTTGCCTTGCATGCACTAACCTAGGATGGACTGCAGTTCGATCCCCTGGCATCCCATATGGGCCCAAGCCAGGAGCAATTTCTGAGCACATAGCCAGGAGTAACCCCTGAGCCTCAACAGGTATGGCCCCAGAAAAACAAAACTAAACTAAAAGTGAAGGAAATAAAATTTGCTATAAGGACATTCTTCTATTAATTATTTTTGTAATGAGTATTTTGGATAAATAACATTTTTTAACTAAAGTGAATATTTGGAATAATCATAGTCAATGTTGAACCTCAGAAATATATATATATAGAGAGAGAATTTCATTTCATTAGCATTTACATTATTTTTTCAGAGTCAGAATTTTATCATGCTTATGTTGCTAAATATCTATATGCAGTTACTACCACTACCAGTGAGTTAAAACCAAAAATATCCCCTGTGAGGAAACCAAGCAAGAGAACCTTGAGTGTTGGAATAACAAGACATTGGTTAAGTTTCCCAAGTAAAGCAGTGGTTAGCCATTAATCTATTGCAAAACTGATCTGTACAGGGAAAGAGAAGCTCTTTGTATGTATAGGTATTAAAGTTTACCAAGTTACTTGTATAACATGGTATCTTTTAAGTATCTTTGGAATATCAGACTTGAAAATGTCTGGCCATAGTTACTAAGAGTGGAATTTGGGTGCAATTTTTAATTTTCTTGCCAATTTACTCAATTATCTGAATTATTTTAATGAACATATAATTCATTTGAAAATTAGAACAGTAAAAATTATAGCTTGTATAATGTACCATCACTTCTACTGTAGGCTTTTAGATAACAGTAGTTGTATCAAAATGTACAGGGATGATCAAGGATATTTCAAAAGCCTTAAAAAAAAAGACGACTGGAAGAAACAAAGGTCATTTAAATCATTTTTTCTTTTTGTTTTGCTTGGGGGTCACACCCCCATGACACTCAGTAGTTACTCCTGGCTCTGTGCTCAGAAATTGCTCCTGGCAGGCTTGTGGGACCATATGGGATACTGGGATTGAACCTGGGTCCCTCCCAGGTCTGCCACATCAAAGCAAATGCCCTACCACTACACTATTACTTTGGCCCCCATTTAAATCATTTCTAATTGACCCTTTGCAGCATAAGATAATGTACTTTTGCTGAAAGGAGTGTTTCCCTCAGAGAGTGAAAATGTGTAGTCTGCACTTACTGCTACTGTTGCAACTAGGATTATTCTTCTTCTCTCTCAAAGGGCACTACAAACATGTTTGTAATCATGGTGCTTAAAGATATTTAAAAAACAAAAACAAAATAAAACCAAAGGGCACTTACTGTCAGGCATCATTCACATTACTTTACCAAGCGACTCACTCATAAATCTCAATCCCCATAGCTGTCCTGTATGGTCACTGTCGTTACTATCTTTCATGGAAATTATGAACATACCTCGAAAATTGGAGATGTTGCTTAGAATGAGATGACTGAGCCATATCCCCACCTGCAGAGGCACTGTTCTTAACCACCAGAGTATCGAATTCTTTTAACTTGATTTTTTTGCACTACCAGCTGTAATTTGATACAAACTAATGAAATCCTCAGTATTTTTGAGGTCAATTTAGAGAAAATTATTGTATTGAGTTACAATACAGTACGTATTGTATGTATTGTTGTACTGAGTTCTTATGACAGCATATTCATGACAAGATTTGGTGCTTTTTTAAAATTATGACTCATTTGTTTTGTTTTGTTTTGGGGTCACACCCAGTAGTGCTCAGGGGTTTCTCCTGGCAGGCTCGGGGGACCATATAGGATGCTGGGATTCTAACCACTGTCCTTCTGCATGCAAGGCAAATGCACTACCTCCATGCTATCTCTCCAGCCCCCAAATTATGACTCATTTTAAGAAGTATTTTTTAAGCATACAACTGAAGGTGTGGGTATACAGACACATATGTCATTAAGAGAGGAGGTGCGGATGGTTAGAAACAAAGGATTTATTATGGACTTTTATAGCATCATTGTCTTGCATTAATAAATCTAGTCTTATTTATGAGCAGAAGCTACAAATGTGCTATCTGTATTTAGGGCACTGCACCCTAAATGCAGCACTGGCTTGAGGCCTATGGCTACATGTTCAACTAGAATAGCATTTCGTGGTGCCAGGGAGTGAACCCAGGTCTCATGCAGACAGTCTACTTTACCACTGAGCCCCAGCCCCTAAATAAATTTTATTTTCCCTTAGGAATGGAAAAGAAGGCACAAAAATGGAAGGAATGCCTTGTTTCTCCAGTTCATCACTTATAATAATATATACTTGATGTTATTAAGTGAATGAAGGAGAGAAGAATGAATGAGAAAAAAAATGGGGAATGTTAACTTCTAGCTCATGAGTCATCTAACTTAGCATCACTTGAAAAAACTAAGTCAGTAGCTATAACACTAAGACAGAGGTTGATCAAGCAGAAGTTAGGGCTCTTCTTGCCTTGCACACTGCCCGTCTGAATCCTTAGACCCACTAAATCCCAAACCCATCAGGAATGATCCCTGAGTTCAGAGTCAGGATCTCTGAGCTCAGAGTCAGGATTGATCTCCAAGCTCAAAGCCAGGAATGATCCCAAGCTCAGAGGCAGGAGTCAACTGTGAGTTCAGAGCCAAGGGTGATCCTTGCGAACAGAGCACCAGGGGTAAGCCTTGAGCATGACTGGGTATGGCCCAACCCCATCCTTGGCCCCCAAAAAAACTGATGAAGGATTTTTTCTGCTCTGTTGGTTCTTTGTCCCCAAATGTCCAGGAGGAGAGCAGTGGCTTTGAGGGTAATATGTCATCTTTGAGCTGAGTCCCCTTCTAGCCAGCTGTCAACTCTGAGCTGACTCAGAGCTGGGGGAGCAGGTATCAGCAAGTGCTGCAAAAAGAATAAGTTATGGGATTCCTTATTTTATTTCCAGCTCCACCAGAAATCTGCACAGTTAAGTAGGGCTTAGCTCTCCTTTCTGTAGGATATCACTGCTAGGGCTTGCTTAGGAGCCAGGATGATGGTGACCTTGTGATATATGACGGGAAAAAAGATCTGGGAACTGCTGAGGAAGCCGCTCTTCAGCTGCTCCCTTCACCTTGGTCCTTTCTTCCCAGCACTTTTATTAGTTTTCCAAATAAAAACAGTTTTAGCCTGTTGGATTTAAATCCCATATCCTATAGTTCTATTTTTATAATAAAATTTTAATATTGGAAATTTTGACTTATTAAAACTTATACAACTCCAACAGATATTAATTTTTAAAGTTTTTTCAATGAGAATTTAAAAATGCTAGATACATACCACAGAGCAAAAGAAGAGTGATTGCAAGACTAGAAACAGCTTTTTTGTTCTGGGAGCCATAGCTAACAATGCTCAGAGGTCACTCCTGTTGTGCTTAGGGGCCCATAAGGGATGTCGGAGATGGAATCCTAGTTGGCACATGTAAGGCAAGTGTCCTGCCCACTGCACTATTACTCCAACCTTGGAAACAGCTTTTCTTAGTACAAGTGTCTCTTTGTCTTGAGTGAACTGTCAGAGATCATTCATGAATGTTTCCTAGAGGGGGCAAAAGTTACCATAGTACCATCTTTGTACGGGCAAACTCATGCTTGTGAAGCCCATTACCTCAGCAAGCTCAGTCATCCTGAGTCTACCCTTATGCTTTTGATTTCTTGTTGTTCCCTTCACTCCCACCCCCATTTCTATTTGGCTTCCTGGGTTTGGGAACATTGCCAAACTTTAAAATCCTGAGTCCTAGCACTGAGCGTTCTCAACTTAAAGATCAGACTTTAAGTAGGAAAAGGAAAAAAACTGCAGTGTGTGCCTTCAGTTTGTAGAGGGAAAAAATGACTGGTATAGTGTGGAATACTGGAAAACAGAATATTGCAAGTACATCATTCGCAAGAGCTTATACATGTAAAATTCTTATTAGTTCGCCCTAAAAATATGTTAGCCTACTATCTAGGATTAATCAGTGAGGCTTCCTCATTGCTAAAATCATAGTCAAAGAAAATTCTCATAATTTTAATTCACATTAAGGAAGCACTACAGGCAACAACAATCTCTTCTCTTTGTCCCTGACATCACTGAGAAAATATTCTTCAGTCTACAAGATAAAAAAAAAAACTCACTTTGGCGTGCCAAAGTGCAGAGATCTCGGACTTGGCCACCATCCTGCTGCTGCATTTTACTGGAACACCACACTTGGGCCACTTTTTGTTAGCAGGGGTCACACCTGGCAGTGCTCAGGGGTTATCCTTGGCTCTGCATTCAGAAATCACTCCTTGTGGGCCGAGAGGACCATATGGAACATAGAAAATCCAACTCAGTCAGCCGAGTGTAAGGCAAATTCCTTTCAAGCTGTGCTATCATGCTGGTTCCTATACTTAGGTCACTTTTGATCGGTTTGCCTTCAGATCTTCATTTCTACCCAAAAATTCTGGAACAGTTCAAGTTAAAATTGACATATCAGACTCTCACCTCCAAAAAATGGTGGTTTATGAAAACATTGAAAGGATCTTTTTAGCTATTATAATTCCTGCTGCACAAAGTTGCTGTATCTGAGGGTGGAGATGTGGAAGACTGAGGGAGACCATGATTCCCTGTCTGACACCAAAAATTGCTGATCTTGGCATTTATCACCAATCCCAGCCTGTGCACGGTCTCTTCAGAGACTGAGGAGCATCTTCAGATGAAGCAGGGCCTATGCAATGGAAACTCCG
Organism: Crocidura indochinensis; assembly: GCA_004027635.1. Lineage (NCBI taxonomy): Eukaryota > Metazoa > Chordata > Mammalia > Eulipotyphla > Soricidae > Crocidura > Crocidura indochinensis. The sequence continues at coordinate 13,541 of PVKC010000862.1, read as the reverse complement.
AGACATGGCATAGCCCTAAATTTGTGGCTAAGTATATCTAGCAGAGAATGCAGTGCAGTGCCATTTAGTTTATGTCATTCCTTCCTTCAGAAATTTCCAGATTTGTACACTTTATTGTGGTGGTCCTGGGGATGCGTTCAGCAGTGTGGGGTGCTTGGGGTCAAACTCAGGACCTCACATGCAAGGCACCTGCTCTACCACCAAGCAGTATCCACAGTCTCAAGTATAGTTTCATTTCTAGGGGGTGCTTTTGGACAGTAGCATCTATCTACCCCAGGACAGCAGGTCTTAGCTGCATTTTTCTGGGTGCCAGGACTCTTTTTGGCGCTTTCAAGGAGGAGCTGGGACTCGGACGATACACATCATTCTTTCCTCATGGTCCCAATGCTGGGAGACCTGCTTTCTGAGATTCATCCATCATACTAAAGAACCAGGCCCAACCTAGGAAGTCTAAGATTTTAACGGACCTACATTCTCTGCCCCCATTTGTCCTGTTTTTGTACATTTGCCTCAAAACTCTCACAGTGGAGGGACTGTTTTATCTGAAAACTGTATTCTTGGGCTGAGTATAGATAGGCTCCTCCTGTGGTGTGGCACTAACCCAGCCACCAGTCAACCCCATTTCGTCTCCCTGTTCTCCCTGCTGTGCATACCTGTGAAATATCTGGTGTTCATTCTCCTTTCCACACTTTATCTTCCTTTTTTTTGCTTTGTTTCTTTATAATCATAGACTAAGCAGTGATTTATTTATTTACTTATTTGGAGACTAAGGGACCACACCCATTGGTGCTCAGAGGTTACTCCTGGCTCTGTGCTCAGGAATTACTCCTGGTGTGCTTGAGGGTTCATATGAGATACCAGGGATCGAACCTAGGCCAGCCACATGCAAGGCAAACCCTACCTGCTGTACTATTGTGCCAGCCCCACTTCTTTCTCTTAATTTCAGTTGTCAGCACAATTTTATGTTAGATTTGACCCCACACCCACACTGTTCTTTGAATGAACCATAGAAAAATATACTCTAGGGGTTTATGTATGGCAAAAGTCTAGAAGCTCTTTAGGAGAGGTCCTGCCTTGAAGCACTGGGAATCCTAGCTCAGACCACGGTCATCACCCTGTGGCTCTCAGGCCTGAAGCTTTGTGCCAGTGAGGGGCAGACAAGATACCTGACTGGTTTTCTTTGAAATAAAAATTACACCAAAGAGCTTTACCTGTAAATCAACTATAAATCATTTGATACAGGAGCTCATATTTTTTATATTAAATGCCTCACTTTGTAAGATCAATAGATATTGATCTTTACTGTTTTCTTTTTTCTTTTTTTGAGGGGCCACAACCAGCCATGCCGAGGAGTTACTCCTGGCTCTGTACTCAGAAATAACTCCTAGCTGGCTTAGGGAACCCTATGGGATGCTGGGGATCAAACCTGGGTCGGCTGTATCCAAGGCAAACACCCTCCTCACTGTGTTATCGCCCTGGCCCTGTCTTTACTGTTTTCAATTTAGGTTTGATTAGTGCAAAGATAACCAACTTAGGAACACGTGGCTTTCAAACCATAGGATTTAGTGTGGGTCTAGTCCTTAGACAGTATTTTAGCGTGATCTTGTTGGGGTTCAGGGATTAAACTGCGCAGAAAACCTCGTGTCCTCTGAGCGGCTTGTACCCTTGGATTAAGGCTTTGGTGGCCCCTCCTGAGGTATGTGCAGGGAAGTTGTTGGCATCTCGGCATGTTGGAACATGGGCTAGTTATTCTGTCTGAGTCAAAGTGACACCTCATTTATTCTTTCTCTCTTTTGCTCCTCAAGGTGAGACCACGACTCCCCGGGCCATTTTAACAGGTCATGACTACGAGATCACCTGTGCGGCCGTCTGTGCAGAGCTGGGCCTGGTGCTGAGCGGCTCTAAAGGTGACTGACCTCCCCCAGGGCACTTCAGGATCCCATCCCACCTCTGCCCTTTTCTCCTGCTGAGGCAGTCACATCCCCATCCAGGGCCCTTCCACTGTGTTTCAGGGCTTAGCTCCTCATGCCACAGGCATGTTTTCTGTCCCAGTGCCTGCATGAGGCTCCAGCCTGGCCTTCATTGGGTAGTTCTGCTTGGCACTTTCCTCCAAAGAGTGAGGCCAGAGCTATGAACATATTTTATATTTGTTTGTTCCTCAGGCCTATACCCAGGAATCAGAATGGTGCTAGAGAATGAACCTGAGTGGGGCTTATATTGATTAACCTGTGCTCAGTCTGCCCATCCCTGCCCTGAGCCTAGGTCTGAACATTCATTAGTTCTGTCATTTGAGGTCACTTAGAATCTAGATGAGTCACTTCATGCATCTTGATATTTGGGCTACTTCACAATACTTGCTATATGCTCCAGGGTGGTAGAGGCAGGGCAGAGGGAATACTGCTTGTCTGGCATGCTGCTTTGCCCTGCAAAGGGTAAATCCAACATCCCTAGGATAGACCTCTAAGAACTGGACGTGACACCCAAAATAAAATAAAATCAGGAAATAAAATCAGCTGTTGGAAACACTGAATTGCTACTAGTGATAGCAAGAAAATGAGGGTTGCTGGACTCTCCCAATGCAATATTCCCACACATCCCCAGACCTGATGTGATAAGGCCCCAGCCCCTGTCAGATGACAGGCTACTCTCATGTGCCTGGGGCTGATCCCAGTCTGTTCCATTGTCTGTCCCATAGTGATGTGTGGGCAACAGCTGCTAGCAGGTGTGTCCAGGTCCCCATGATAACTGCAGGGACTGAGTATAGAGCCTGATGCTAGCCAGGGAGAACAGATGTCCTTGCTGTGGAGCCCAGTGGTGAGGCTGGCTTGGTGGGAAGCAGCAGCCCTGGGAATTCAGAGTGGAGGTGAAAGTGCCAGGTCTCTGCTACCTAGCCTGCCGCCCTGCTCTCAGGGCGTCACCAGTGACTCCTCTCCTCTAACTCATCCCACAGCAGCAGAGCCAGAGTATAGGGTTACAAGGAAAAACTGGAGGAAGGACCAGCCCAGTATTCCCACTCTTGAGCTGAAGGGGTCTAGAATGGGGTCCTGCTGCTTTGGGACCACAGAGGAATGGACTTGGTCATTTAGGAGCCTGCTCAAAGCCTCATTGGGCCGTGGTCTGGCCAGGGTTGGCGGATGCTCTCTTAAGTGGCTCTAGAACTTTCAGCTTATTCTTTCTTAATTTCTCCAGTTCTTGCCATCTCTTGGCACATCAAATTTCACAGAGCAGTTTCCCATCTATATTTCTCCTCTCCTGGGCAAACAGAGTTACCTCTGCAGACTCCCTCAGAACAGACGATAGCCTCATCTGACTGACGGGTGTGTTCTGGAAACCAGTCCCTGCTATGCTCAAGGTTCAGACTCCAAGGAACAACCACAATCGCTTACAGGATGATGTTGCTTTGTGTCTCCTGCAGAGGGACCATGTCTCATCCATTCCATGAATGGCGACTTGCTGAGGACCCTGGATGCCCCAGAAAACTGCCTGAAGCCAAGACTCATCCAGGCTTCAAGAGAAGGCCATTGTGTTGTCTTCTATGAGAGCGGCTGCTTCTGTGCCTTCAGTGTCAATGGGAAGCTGCAGGCCACCGTGGACACCGACGATAACATCAGGGTAAGAGTACACAGGGTGAGAGGGGACAGGAGGTGAACAGAGAGAGGAGGTCCAAGAGTGCTCTAACAAGGCTTAGCCCCTGCTTCTCTGCCCCTTAGAGCTTCCCCTCAGCCCTCTGACCCTCAAATATCTCTGTGGTGAGGTGGGGACTAATAGAGCGTCATCTCTGCCTGGGTCACAAGAGCATCGTGTGGCCTCAGGGGACCTGGATGTTCACAGGGGATATGACTTTGTCCCTTGATATGTGAGAGATAGTGATGCTTGTGTGTCTGGCCTCATGACCAGTGACTGGCTCTATGGGGTTGGGGCTGGACAAGCAAGACCTACACTGTGCCAGGACTGAATCTCCTTTATTTTCCTTTATTTTTGTCTTTCTGTTTGGGGGTCACACCCAGAGATTCTCAGGGCTTACTCCTGGCTCTGCAATCAGGAGTCACTCCTGACTATACTTGGGTACCATGTGGAATGCTGGGTTGGCCACATGCAAGACAAAAGAGCTCTACTTGCTGGTCTATCACTCTCTACTTTCCTGATAGGGCCTCTAAGGCAGTGCCCAGAGGATCCTGGGGGCATACCCAGCGATGCTTGGTCACTTGGGCTCGGGTCCGAGGATACAGAGCTGTAGGTGGCTGGCAGTGCCAGGTGATGCTGGGGTTTGAATTCAGGTTCACTGATCCGAGTCTCTTATTTTCAAGGTATTTCTGGACTGTCAAACTCAGAACAGGTCAAAATGTTGATAGGTAAAATGGAGCTGTGGAGTCATCTCATTTTTGGTGCTGGGGAACAGAGGGGACTGTCCTGTGGTGCAGTGAGGGCACATCAGAAGCAGGAGTCTCTGACCAGTGAGCAAAGCTTCCGGCCAGCTCGGACATCTGACTTTTTGCCTCGTCCTCTCCCAGCTGGTTTCTTAGCTCTGGGACCAGCAGTATCAGCCCTTCTCTGAATAAACGCTGGGTCGGGAAGCAGCCAGGCATGGGGCCCTAAAAATAGATTCTGCTGATGGGATTAAGGGCGCCTGCTGCCCTGCTGGTCTCCCAGGGCCCTCAGGCTGGTTTCAAGAGCGCCTTTCTTCCCTCCTTTTCTGTCCCCACCAGACATGCCCGGCTTTAATTTTTCCCTTCCTCCCCATAATACTTCTTTTAAACCAAGTACACATCAGAGGGTTTTGCTTTCCTCCTTTTCTTTACAATAATAATGTTGATAATCTGTCACTTTGAGTTGCCATTATACTGTCAGCTGCACTAATAAATCTGTGAAATAATTTGAAATCCCCTGTCGGCTGCAACCATTTCGGTGGCGTTTCACTTAGCAGCCTATGCTGGGCGGCTGGTCCCGTGGCATCCCCTCCCTCCTGCCCTGGAGCCATTGTTCTTTCTCTCAGTAATATTTCCCACTGGCTTTTAGGCTTAAACAACCCAACGCCTTTCTCCCAGCACTCCTGCACTTTATCATCCTAACCTGCAAGTGGCAAGAGCATGATGAAGGCAGGCCCACGACACTGGCTGCAGCAGCCCTTGGCCTGGGGAAGGTCACCCATAACTCCCCAGAAGGGGAGGAGCACAGACAGCTAATGACCCTGCCCCTCCTGCAGGCTGGCAGCAAAGCCAGATTGTTGGATGACAGTATGGGTCACAATAGCTCAGGACATCAACCAGGCAGCCTTTAGCTGGCACCTAACGAGGACCTTCAGTCAGCAGTTTACCCCGAACAAAGGACAGTGCACTCTTGCTCACAAGAACTCCTTCGTTTTCTTTGCCCGAGGAGGCTGAATTGGGGATGTGGTGGTCTCCACCTCACCTGATCCCATCATGCTGTTACGGGCACACAGGGTTCCAGAGGAAGTGAAACTTGTCTCTGGGGTGCTCTAATCAGATGGGGACTTGAGGAGTCTTGTAGAACTGTGAGATTACTGGTTTGGGGTACACAGAGCACCACTCAGGAAATGTGCCACACAACTCTGGACACTGGAGGAATTTGACAAGCTCCACAGAAGCGCCAGCAAAGTGTTTTTTCCCCTGGGCAAGCACCTGGCTTATTAAAATGTTTTGCAAGCAGACAAATGCAGAGTTCTGCAAGTGCAGGTTTTATGTGGTTCCAAACACTATTAGGTTTAGAGAGTCATTACTAGAACAAAGAATTAAAGATTAATGGTTTTAATTTGCTTTAATATAGCATTAATCTAATAAAAAGCCCCATGTATAAAGCTCAAGTGAACCACAATATCAGGTTAATGAATTTTCATCAGCTGAATTTTACAAGTGTAGCAAATGAGTGTTTGTCTCACTTCCCTTGCTGGCCAGGTACTCCTTGGAGTGTCACTGTGAAGTGAATGGGGTTTAGGGCAGTTGATTTTTGACATAGACTGAAAAGATTTCTATATGTATTTGGTTAATATCTAGAGAATGGTTTTTACATATTACCATTTTCCACACTCCGTTTTTAGTTCATTTGGGGGTGTTTTGGTCCACAATAGCTGGGTTCATGGGGCCATATGTGTTATCAGGGACTAAACTTAGGTCACCCAAGAAAGGCAGATAGATGCCTAATGCCCTGGACTTTCTCTGTAGTCCAGGTTTTAAATTCATAATTCTATTACATGTTCTTGAGCATAAGCTATGTTTAAGACAGTCAAAAGTTGGCATTTACCTAAGCGTGAGCTGAATGACTAGGAAATTGTCCTTCCTTTTCTCTGCAAACATTTTGAAAACAAAATAAAATTATCAAAAGCACAATATTGTAACAGTACACAGCAGTGTCAGTAGATGTTTTCCTGCAGACTTTCAGCACCACCATCCTTCCCATTCTCCTGATGGATGAGCTCTTGGAATAGAGAGAGCCCAACAATATTAGGACTCAACACACTTTTTTCACACAGAGACAAATAGTAAATGTCTCTAGCTTTTTGGCACTCTGCTCTGTTGCAATGACTTGTGAAAGGAGCCACACGTGAGCAGGTGTGTCTTTGTTCCAGTGACCTTTACTGACTTGCACTGGAATTTGACCTTCATTCAATTCTCTTGTCTTGAAGTCAACCTTTTGGGCATTTTTTCTGCTGAGAAAACATGCAAATTATGTGAAATTAGGGAGCAGTCTATTCTGCTCAGCAGTGGCAGTGAGTGGGGACTCCTTAGAGTGGGAATTGTTGACAGGACCCTGAGACAGGCAGCCCAGCACAGTGCAGCAACTCCAGAAATAGCAGCTATACAGAAATGTGCAGGGGTGCCCACTTTATCTGAGATTTGAAAGATGACCCAAGCCTTAAATTCCCTAGAAGCTCCTTGGACCCTCCATCGCCCCTGTGGGTTCACTTGGAGGACTGGGTCGGGGCTCACCGCATGTTGCTCTCCCCTAGGCTATGCAGTTGAGCCGTGACGGGCAGTACCTGCTCACCGGAGGAGACCACGGGGTGGTCGTAGTCTGGCGGGTGGCAGACCTCAAGCAGCTCTTCACCTACCCAGGATGTGATGCTGGCATCCGGGCCATGGCCCTGTCCTACGACCAGAGGTAACAGCAGAATTAAGGTCTATAACTGGGGGGTGGGGGTGCTACTGATATGATTAGGGGCAAGAGTCACCTGTGCACTCAGAAAAGCCAGCAAAAGTCTGATTTTCTTGCTTATATTGTCACATTTTAACAAAGCCTGAATTTTCCAGGAAGAGACGGTTAACAGTGGCTCCAAACACACTAACTTAAACCTTTTCTCTGCCTCTGAAGTGATAAATTGAGGGAAATGATTTTTATCTGGCAGCTTTTTTTTTTGTAACTCCAATTTCTTTTATTGTGGTAATATACACATAAAATTTACATTGAAACCATTCTTTGGGGAACAGCAATCACCACTGTCGCTTTCCATACTTTTCCATCATCCCAAGTTTAACCCCCTAAACTCTTCTCATCACTCCAGCTCTCCTTGGTTCTGTTTGAGTTCTCTTATAGGTAATTCTTTAAAGTGGACATAATATTGGTGGTCCTTTGGAGTCTGAGTTCTTCTGTTGGGTATGTGCAGGTGATTTCAGGGTTTACTGCTGTAGTCATGGTTAGAAAATATTCCTCTGGGATGTGCTTTAAGAAAACACAATAGACCGCACATACTACTGTGGTTCCAGTAGCTGCTACCATCTGGATTTGTGCTACTTTCATTCTATTTCTACAATGACAAAATGACCTAATGATACATTTTTCAGTGTGTTCTTCCTATTGATAATATTATGGATTTTTGTGTCTTTTTGTTGTTTGGGGGCCACAACCAGCAGTGCTCAGGGCTCATTGCTCAGGCTTTGCACTCAGAAATTGCTCCTGTCAGGCTCAGGAGATCATATGGGTGCCAGGGATCGAACCCAGGTTGGTCCCTGATCAGCTTCATGCAAGGCAAACGTTCTACCCACTGTGCTATTGCTCCAGTCCCATTTTTCTTTTTGTTGATTCAAAAATTTGCATATGTCGAAGAACTATCCTTGCATCCCAACTGAAATGAGTTTACTTGATCATGGTATTTGATCCTTTGACTTATTAATGGTAGAGGTTTCTGTTTAAGGATATTGTATTCAGGGACATCAATCTTCTTTTCTATTTATTTTTTTTTTTTTGAGTAACATCTTTCCAGTTTTAGCGTTAGGGGTTATGTTGGCCCCATAGAAATTGTTAGGAAGAATTCCTGTTTCTTTCATTTCCTGCAAGAGTATGAGGATAGGATGTAGGTCCTCTTTGATGTTTGGTAGAATTTCCTAGTAAGTAGGCCCTGTCTGGCCCTGAATGTTCAGGGGAAGTTTTTCTATTACTTCTTCAATTCCTTTTCTCAATCAGGCTTCTACATTCCTCTGAATTCAGTCTCCTGCGGGTGTGTGAATACTAACACTGTATTCATAGGCAGAATTAGTATTGGGTGTATGTTTCTGCTGGAAACCAGACAGGACTCTTATAAGTCAGTTTTTGGAACAGAATTTTGCCTGAAGACATATTCCTCCTATTTGGCTATGTTGACTCTCCTCTTTTTTTTTCAAAGAACCAACTCTAGGTACTTCTCAACCTGAAGCCATACAGCCCCTTCAGGCTCCCAGGGTATTCCTAGGAGGCCAGTCAGAGAAAGTTCCAGAAACATTGGTCTGGCATTTATCACCTTTTCAGTATTTCCTTTCTTCAATTCACTTTGGATTTTGTTTGCTTTTGCGGTTCTTTAAATAGAGAATTAGGTTACTGATTGAGCTCTTCCTCTCTTAACATGTTTCAGGTATATATTCCTCTAGTTATTGCTTGATACTTCAGTAATCTTTAGGATACTGGTATTTCTTGTTTGCATTTGTCTCAGTATTTTTAATCTCAAGTGAGATTTGAACTGTTTAATTTGTACACATTAGAAAATTTTCCAGTTTCTTACTGTTTTTTACTGTTTTCTATTTTAGTTCCAAAGGAATCAGAAAAGATGCTTTTTAACATTTCAATCTTAAAACTTTTAAAAACTTGTTATGTGGCTTAACATGTCGTTTAGATTGGCAAATGTTTCACTGTGCAGTGGGAGGGGGTCTACTTTGCTACTGCTGGTTCTCTGTGCAGGGCCCAATTGAAGTCTATTATGTTCACGCCTTTGCTTTCTATTTCTGATTTTTCTGCACATCACTGAAAAGTAGGGCAAGTTGCTGTGTAGGGCTATTTCTCCTTCCAGTCTGTCTACATTGACCCTATAGTTCAGGAGCTCTGAAGTTTAGTGCATATGCTTGTAACTTGATGAACTGCTCTTTTATCAATAGAAACAGATGCTAATTTAAACTGACCTATCTAATTCCAGTGTAGCTACCCAGATCTCTTAATTACTATCTATTTCACTTCCTTGACTTTCAGCTTGTTTCTCTACATCTAAAGTGAATCTCTTCTAGACAACATAACATGTAGTTTGATCATGGTTTTTGTTTGTTTGGTTGGTTGGTTTTTGTCCTTTCTGCTAGTCACTGTCTTCAATTGAAGAGTTAAATTCCTTTAAATTGGTGACACTCTTCCTATTCTATGCACTTCCTGCATCTGGTAGTTTTTGTTCATTTTTGTTTGGGGTTCAACCCAGCAGTTCTTAGGGGCTACTCCTTAAGGCTCTGCACTTAAGGGTCACTCCTGGTAGGATTTGGGGGGCCATCTGGGGTCTGGAGATTGAACTCTTATCAGCCACTTGCAAGGCAACCAACCTTGCCTCCTGTGGCCACATGGTGTTTTCCCGTAGTGACACATTGTGGTTGCTAATTTGGGCGTTAGTAGGAAGACTACTGACTAGGATCCATGCAGGAAAGGCCCATGGGAGAGGCTCCTCTACACCACTGTGGACCAGGAGATTAGTTGGCTGAGGCCATCCCAATCAGCTGCCCTGTCTCTAGGGGCCCCATACCCTTGGCACATTTTATTGCAGCTCTGATAATGGTTCTTCGGACTCTGATGCCTGAGACTGGGATTGCCTGTTCTCTTAGAAAAAAGGTTCATGGATAGCAAGCACCAAACACTCAGCTCAGACACACAGGCTCCAGACCAGATCCCTGCAAGGCCTGGTCTGCTGAGCACACCCTCGGCAGCTCTTGCTACACCTCAAAAATCAAGCCCTTACAGGCATTAGTGATACATACTGAACTCACTGACTCTCCTTCCCAAACTGTGGTGTGGTCCTGGCAGGAGTTTACTTACCTGATGTGAGGCCGTGAGCTCAGCTTCACCTGGCTCTCCCAGACTCCAAGTCTGCGGTACTTATTGTCCACCAGAAGCACAGGCATTAATTTGTGACCTCCACAACACAAAAACTCAAAATTGCTCTCAACTGGCTACAGGTCCCAGAGTCTCCTAGATTCACCTTAAAAGGGGCGGGCATTCCACGGGAACGGTCAATGGAATCATGGCTCCTTGCCAATGCTTAGGCTCACTCTCTGGTGCTCCTGCAGGTGCGTCATTTCCGGCATGGCCTCTGGCAGCATCGTGCTCTTCTACAACGACTTCAACCGCTGGCACCATGAGTACCAAACCCGCTACTGAGACCCAGGTGCCCGGAGCTCACCCTCCCTGCCTCAGTGGCCACATCTGAATGTAACTTAAATCTGCTCCAAGCAGCAAACTATTTTTTAAAGTTAATTGCTATTTTTGTAGACTCTGCTTGACTCTGGGGTGGGGGTGGGGGTTCGGATCAGCAAAGCAGCGAGCCAGCTGCTGGGTTCTGTAGTTTACAAAGTCTATATTTTTAGTCCTAACGAGAAGTCTATTTTCACCAATGATGGAATCACAGTGGGGCAAAGAACCCCACACTCTAGCTGCATAATGAAAAACACTTTCCATCTCTCTGAGATCCTGAACAACGTGATTTTTAACAATAGAGCCATGGGTTCTCCTACCGGGATGGAGGGAATTTTATGCCGTCCTTTTTGTTTTTCATTTTGTTCCCTTCTCCCCCCCAAACACTTTGTGCTTCTTTGGCGCTAACTTTTCTGAGACTTGACTAGTCATGTTTAAATTATGGTCAATGTAATTAAAAACATCTCATGGACTATTTCTATCACTATTACTCAGCATGTTGTAGACCTAGAAAATCCTGGTGTGAGGGAAGCGCCTTTCCTTTCGTGTGTGGCTAAGCATGGTGACTCTGCTGGTCCAGCAGGCGTGAGGCGGTCACAGTGTCTGGCCCCAGGGCCATCGAGGATGCTCGTCCTCACCTTGGGGGGGTGCCTGTGAAGTAACTGTGAGGGTCAAGGCTGTGGTGCCTACACTGAGGGGTTGAAGCTCCCCCTCTGGCCCCACCCTGGCTGCTTGCAGGCATGGCAAGAGGCGGTGCCCCATCACTGTTTGTCCATCTGTCCTGAAACTCTCACTTTCCTTCTTTTTTTTTTTTTTTTGATTAGCAATTTGTACTAAGAAACTATGTTATTTTTGGTGTTGTATAATTCTACTTTTCTAGAGACTGCTGTGTGGAATTCTGTGAGAAACATTTGAGAAAAAGATGTGTATTGCATAAATAAATCCTTTGTAAGTTGTGAGTCTTGTTGCTGCTTGTGTCTCCTGCCTCTTACCTCACCAAACTGGTCCTCCTCCTCCATGTAGTCAAATAAAGTGGCATTTCTAGTAGCATTATTGAAAAATAGCCTTTTGGGGGGGGGGTCCTAATTTTTTAAGTGATTAAGCAATTTGTAAAGAAAATATTTTTGAATAATAATAAGAGTGAAATTTTCCTGACCGGAAACAAGACAGTCCCTGCCCAGGCTAGAGAGCACTTCCTCTCTGAGCTGGACTAAATGCAAGCACTAGAGCAAGCATCCGTCCCAGAAACACTTTCTCTGAGATCAGCCAGTTCTGGGATTTGGTGTCTTTGCTCACTGATTCCTGGGATCAGGTAATGGACAGACCAGACAGTGTTGGGGATTGGACTAGATCAGGTGAATGCAAGGTAAGTATCTTACACCCTATACCAGCGATGACAAACCTATGCCACACCTCAGCTGTGGCATGAGAAGGTCTTGCAGCTGGCACATGGGAAGGTCTGCAATTAAGATATGCGGTGCAGCAGGAGGCGAGTGTGCTGGTGTCTGCTTTGCAGTTCACCTGGCAACAGGGCAGAACTGGCCATTGGGAGGATGTGCTGACACTTTGAGGAAATTCTTTGGTTTTGTGCTGCAGTTTGGGCACTGGGGCTCAAAAAAGGTTAGCCATACTGTCTTAGATCAAAAGCCCATTAGATCAAACAAATGCCCAGGATACTTGTGAATTAGTGGACCATCCTACTGCTATGGCCTGTAGTAAATAGTAACAGGGAGTTGGGGAGCACAGCCAGGATGATCTGGGACTTCCTGTGAAGTAACCTGAAGGCAGGAAAGGGCCCTCCTGGGTCCTAAGAACCCTGGGGTCTCTATGGCCATTATTTTCAAATGTACAACAATGGCAAATTGGCTAACACGTAGTTCTGCATAAACAAATAGAACCAGCATCCACACAAGCTTCTGAGTACAGGGAGTGAACCTGAGCCTGCTGCCAGCAGCGCTGTCCACCGCCTCTCCTGCCCTGTGTCCAACACACACCTTCTGACATCACACACAGACCTGCCGTGAAAAGCCCCAAAGGCACATGCTCTAAATGCAGCTCCTGAGAAACGGCCACAGATGCCTCAGCCCTAGTGTCTTTCTCACGGAGAGTTTATTGCAGGTGGGGTACACTGTGGAGGCAGGTATCTAACTACAGCCCCCCAGGGAGAATGAACAGGCCAGACACGGAGTATGTACAGTTATGAAAAAGAGCAGGGCGGGGAGGGAAAACTGCCAGCAGCCTTCCAGAAGGTTAGAAATGGGGTGTCCAGGAAGCACCTTCCTGAGGCCTGACGCCAGGGGCTGTCCTTTGTCCTGGGAGGGGAGGGTGTCCTCTCCCTGGGGGACTTGTCTAGCAGAATCCATCCAGCCTGGAGGTACCACATGCACCGGGCCTGGCATGGAACCTGAAGAAGGACTTTGCTAGCATTTCCGACCACAGGTGGCAGCGCACACCTGCTCCTTCCCGGTGCTAGACTGAGTCCAAACTCGCACGCAGGTCCCTGGGCCAGAAAACATGCCAGGCTGTTCTCTGGGACCATGAAGCCTGACAGACATCCTCTGGGTGCTGGCTCAGCTCCAGGAGAGTCAGTCTTCCGACACGAAGAAGGGAACAAACAGCACAGTTCTGAGTCCCACGGAGGGAGAAAAGAGGGAGCCCAAGGGGCCACTTAAATAAGGGAGGAGTCTCAGGGCCTTCGAGTGACCCGCCTTCTGCGAAGAGGCCTCAGTGGAAAATGGGACATGGGCCACTCAGTCTGCACCAAGGGGATATGGGCCATTCAGTCTGCACCGAGGCGCAGCTGGGAAGGCACCGAGAAAGGCCTTGGGTGGAGGTGGCTGGGCACGATGGCTTCAGGCGCGGTTGGTCAAGTGGTCAGTCGCGGTGGCGGCGCCAGG
>PVKC010000861.1:0-57936 GCA_004027635.1 Crocidura indochinensis | reverse complement strand
TTTTGTCACAACTTATTCTCAGTAAATATTTTCACATGGATGATTAATTTTCAATCCTGGCAACAGTCATTGTTTAAACAAGGGCTGCTTTCTTAGATTCGGGTCAAAGCATTTAATGAGCTTTACCTGGAATTTCTCAACATGTGTATGTGTGTGTGCATATGAGAAGGAAACTAATTGGTTTTCTAAGTAATTGTTCCAGTAATTTATAAATAATAATTTCAGAATTAATATTAAAGTATAATTCAGTAATTAACATAATGATAGTTTAGCTAAAACATTATATATTTAAAATATTTTCAAAAGAAAAAATGTTAATATTACTATTTACATTCAGTTTGAAGAGATTAAATATCCAAAAAAACATTAATTGCATGGTATATTTTGATATGTTTAAAAGAATATGTAGTATATATAAAAGTTTAGAAAATTATTTAAATTCCATATAACTGTATTGTGAATGCTACTTTTATTGTTCTTCTATTATATACTCTTATCTTCTCTTTTTATAATTAATTCTATAATGAGTTATAAATATAAATTTGATTTTAACAAAGACTTTTAAGTTTACTTGATTTGGGGGTAATGACCTGAGATAAGTTTACATGAAGCATTGATAAATTTAATGAAATTTTTAGAACATTTAGTGTTCTCTAAAATTATATATGGCAACTCAGGAATTTGATATGTGAATAAATAATGATTTAGAAATGATAATTTTAAAATTTTATTTTATTTTAATAAATTTTTATTGAATTACCATGAGATACACATTACAAGATTTTCATCATTGAGTTTCAGTCTTACAGTCTCCAATACACTTTTCTACCACCAATGTTGCCAATTTCCCTTTCATCCTTCCCCCTATCTTTCCCCCTGCCTTTCTCTGACAGACATTTTTCTTTTGTCTCTCTTTCTTTTTGTCCTTATAGACGCTAAGGTTTCCAATATTGTTAACTGGAAGGGTATCAGTACATACCATTTGCCTCCATTCACACCTAGTTCTTGTCCAGTGATCATTTCCAACTATCACTGCCATCTCTATTGTCTTTTGGTATTATTATTTTACTATCTTTGTTTTCTTATCCCCAAAATGTGTGTGGTCATTCTATGTCCCTCTCCTGTTTCATTTCATTCAGTATAATACTCACCTTATCAATCTATGTATAAGCAAATTTTATGGTTTAGTTTATCCTAACACTTAATAGTATTTCATTTTAGATATATCATATTCTTTGTATCATATTCTTGGCTCTTGTTTTCAATTCTGACTATTGTGAATAGTGTTGCAATGAACATAGTAATGTAGGTGTCATTTCTGCATTATTTTGGGGGGAGCTATAAGTTATTTTCCCAAGAGTGGAATTTCTGAGTCATATGGGAGCTCAATTTCAATTTCAATTTCTTCAGCAAAGTCCATATATTTTTCCAAAAAAGGCTATACCAGTCTATATCCCCACAAGCAGTGAATGCAAACCCTTTTCCCCTTGCATCCATGCCAGAAGTGGTTGTTCTTGTGCTTTTTGATATTTGTCAATGTTTGTGATGTAAGATATCTTAATTTTGTTTTACTTGCATCTCCCTGATAGTTACTGATAAGCATTTTTCATATACCTTTTGCCATATAATTATTTCCTCCTTGAGAAAGTTTTTGTTCATCTATTCTTAGCAGATTTTGATGGTTTGGATTGCTAATATATATGAGATATTAACCCTTTTTCAAATGATCATTGGGTGAACAGTTTTGCCCAAATTGGAGCAGTCTTTTTAAATTTATCACTGTTTCCTTTGAGGTACAGAAACTCTTACTTTAATGTATTCCAATATGTTTATCTTTGCTTCCTTTTATTTGATTATTGTGTCTGGAGTTATAGTATAACAGTTATTCTACCTGAGTTTGATCTTGTATATTGTCCTCTGCACTTTCCTGGAGTGATCCCAAAATAGAGAGACAGAAATAACCACTAAGTATTACTGGATATGGCCCAAGTCAAAACAGCAAATAAATAAATAAATAAGTAAATAAATAAATAAATAAATAAATGGATATTATAGCATTATATGTGAAGCAGCTAACTAATTTTCAGAAACTAATTTTTTAAAGAATATTATGCTACTTTAGTAAGTTGAACTTACTAAACTTTTCCAAGTTCTCTATTCAGACCCCAAATAAAATAATATTTAATGGAGCCTCATGCAGTGTTTTAGGGCTTAATTCTGGTGAGGCTTGGGGGACCATATGGAGTGCTGGAATCAAACGTGGGTCTTTGTTCATAGAAATAACCCTTGGCTCAGGCCCAAAACTTAGTAACTAAAAAATAATGCTGAGAATTTTTTTTGGCTTGTTGAAATAAACATCAAAATTTCCACATATATATGTGTATATGTATGTAGTAATATATATATATATATATATATGAGTTCATGTAACGGGTTTGTCTGTACATTTATTTGTATGTACAGTTATAGGTTATAAGTATAATATATATACACCTATATTCATTTTGTGCATGATAATTTAAAAAAATATTTGTGTTTCAAGTTGAAAATAACATACATTGCAAAAATATGAAGGCTGTCTCCATTCTTAAATATGAAGACCTTTAGATATTTTAAACTTTAATGCTGAATTTTCTAACAGTTTTAAAATATGTTATTTGCTATTTTTGTGTAAAATATTTAAGATAATGAGTGATAATAATGGTGCTGTTGATACTTTGATTTTGGGTGCAATGTAGCAACATTCTTTTCCTGAAAAAACAAAATTTTTTTATTACCATCTTAAATATCATGGTAAATAAAATTACCATCTTAAATATCATTATTTTCTAAATGAAAAATATTAATCAAAAAGAAAAACTGATACTAGTGTTTTGGTAGTGGTTGTATTGAGCTTGTGTGCATGGACTGTTAGTAAGATGACAAATTTTCTGAAATTCTACATTATTATGAATCAATCATTAATAAAATTTGAAAGAGAAAAGTTAAAAATACAAAAAGCAAATGTAATTCAAATGTAATTCTACTATAGTTAGGTAGACATTTAAGGGTTTTTTTTGTTTGTTTATTTGTTTTTATTTTTTGTTTTTTGGGTCACACTCGGTGCTACTTAGGGGTTACTCCTGACTATGAGCTCAGAATTGTTCCTGGCTAGGGAACCATATGGGACGCCAGGGGATTGAGCCACACTTGATTAGTTAGCTGTGTGTCAAGGAAAGGACCTACAACTGCACCACCACTTTACCCCTAAAGTTATGACGCTTTCTTAATCTATTTTTGCCTATATTTTCTTCTACATGCTTGATGCTCAGGGTCTGTTTCTGGCTCTGTGCTCAGAAATAATTCCTAACTGTGTTCAGGAAACTGTATTTGATGTAGAGAATTTAAATTGGGACCGGAAACAGTCCAAAGGTGTTTATTCCTGTCCTAACACTTTTTACCAAGTTGTTCTTCTACTTTGATAACCTGACCTATAATCTCCTATTTCTGGTCATCTATGATACTTTCTCATGACATAACTAATTTTCTATATTATAAGAAATGACATTTTTATTTATTATTTTGACGACAAATGATTAAATAATTGGAGCTAGAGAAGTAGGACAGAGGATAGGGTACTTGTTTTGTTCCTGTAGCTAACCCGGGTGCAATTTCCATCAAATCCAGTCCTTTAAGAGTGATCTCAGAAAGTCAGGAGTAAGTTCTGAGCAACACCAGGGATCGACTAAAAATTCATAAAATTATGATATTGGCAATGATCATAAGATTAGGTATTGAGTACAGATTACTATAGATGTTAATACTTTTATGTATTGATAGAAATTGCTAAATAAGAAAGTAAAAGAAACAATATTAAATAGCAAAATTCCTATATGCATAGCTCTACTGTCATGGTTGCTTGGGATCTAAATGTCCGTTTAATCCTTTATACATAATATGAAAAATTAGAAATTGTTAAAAAATAAAAGTTTGCTGAATTCATCAATGAATTTTGGCATGTGAGTGACTTTTTCCTATTTCAGCAGACATATTTATTTTCTACATAAGCCTATATTAATTTTCTGGAAATTTTAGGTTCTTGAAGCCTCATCATAATGATTGTACTTGGCAATATAATTATTTTTATGAATATACTGTAATATAAAACAAGATAACACATTAAAAAGAATTACACTATCTTACTTTATTTAGTGACATTATCAAATTGAGTATATTTGAAAGTGTATAAAATTAGTGGATTATGACGTATCCTTAAATAACTGAATAACCTAAGAGGGAACAGAATACTACTGTGTGTGGGGCTGTTAAATAGCCTGTGAAAAGTTCTAACAAAATATGACAAGATATTTACTGTTCAGCATATATTTGAGATTTAAACTATGAGAGTTGTTTTCAGAATCTAACACTCTAAAACAAAAATTTTGAAAATATCTGAAAATTCTGAAATCATGCCTTTTCTCCTTTTTAAATATATAAAGGCTGTGAAAACCTTTAAATATGTAATGGCTGGACTTTCAACCTATTTCAAAGACTTTAATGAGAGCAGAATTTCAGGTTTTGCCAGCATTTGTATGGGAAAATATGCTATATATTTCCTTTATCATGCTTTTAATATACATCAACGAAATTACAAATTCATGGGGAATCATGAGCAGAGCTCTTCAGAGACAGAGCTGGCTGCCTGAATATTGCTGCCCTAAGGGGGTTTGTTCAAGTGATTGTGCACTCGCAGTAGAGCAGATTGAGACTGTCGAACCTGACAAGTGGGAGCAGGTGTGGGAAAGCAGCACAGCAGACGCATAGCAAAATATTTATTGGCACTTACAGGATTGCAGTTTTAAATAATGCTATTTGTTTTTGTTTGTTCCCTTTGAAATGTTATTAAGGTGTCAGATCCAACATAGATATATGCATTTTAGCTTCATCTCCATTTTTTTCTTCACTCTATAGATTGGTATGAAATTAGACTTTGTATTGCAGGTGAGAATCTCTAAAACAAAATGACCTGAGGGTAAAATTTTAGGCATTGAATAATTGCTATGACTTTTTTTAAATTAAATCTTAAACTATTTTTAAGGATGTTTAAAATTATCAGTACATATTTACATATTACTTTATATTTTCCTGGAATATATGTCTTTTCTCTCATTCATCATATTACTGATGGTAGGAATTATTTTTGTCTATTTACTATTGTTTTACACGTATCTAGACTAATATTTGGCCCTTATTATTTTATAGTAATTATCAAAAAGATAAATCAAGTGAATAAATGAATTACTATTTATGCTAAATAGTTTTAGTTTGATAGATGATTATATTGATTTTGAGATTTATTTTTACATTGAAGAATAAAAGATATGAAAGAAAATAAATTTTATTGAAATTAAATAATTACATTTCAGTCATACATCATCAATGAAATTTGAAAAAAATAATCTTTATAAGTATCTATTTAGAGCTTAGGCATTATTGCAATTAATTCATTATATTGATAAGGAAATTCCATAATTCTATGTCAAAGTTTTCTAACTGCCTTGTGTTTTAAATTCTTTTTAGTGTGAGAGTTCTATTTAACTTCTTCTCAAAAGTTTTTTTAAATTAAGTACCTCATTAGGCCTGGAAAAATAGTACAGCAATTGGTTGTGTCCTTTGCCCAGTTCCTAGCTAGTTTTGATCCCTGGCACCCTGTCACCCTCCAGGCATTCCTAAGAGTGAACACAGAGCCAGAAATAAACCATAAACATTTGGCCTAAAACACAAGTAAAAATATTTGTGTTAAATGTGAAATCAGGAGAGTCTCTTTTCTCTTTTCCTTTTCACCTATAGAAACTCATTATAAAACATTTAACCTTATTACTTTAAGTAACAACCAAAAAAAAAGGCCTGCATAGCTTCATGAGTATAGCATTATTTGACTATGAACTGATAATTATTAAATTCATTTATTCAACTATTGCATGTCTAATAATAAAGAATAACACATGAACAGATGGGTATAGATAAAATGATATTTGAATCTTATTGACTTAAATTGTATTATTTTACATTTGCTTAATGTTTCCTGAAGTAATCAATAACCAAAATTAAGCATATATTGCTAATTAATAGACTATAGTTTAAATATATGTCTTTCTAGCGTGGAATACAAATATCAAAGCAAATAGATTTTCCTGACCAGTCAAAATTGGTCTAAGAAAATTACTGGGAGAAATTTAAAACAATGCTATATTTCATGATGTTCACAATTATATGAAGTCCAAACTATATATCAGTTGGAAGTGTATATTAATGAACATGAAAATATGCTATATTT
Organism: Crocidura indochinensis; assembly: GCA_004027635.1. Lineage (NCBI taxonomy): Eukaryota > Metazoa > Chordata > Mammalia > Eulipotyphla > Soricidae > Crocidura > Crocidura indochinensis. Next base: position 51,620 of record PVKC010000861.1, on the reverse strand, counting down.
ATTGACATATTGGGGGCAGAGACAAATACCTACTATACCTAAATGAGCTAAACAACTTGAGAAAATGTACTTACAATAATAACAATAAAATACTAGAACAAAATGTCTCTATGCTCAATAGCTCAGAAGACATTATTGTTACTACAACAGATATTTATTTCTATACTTTATTATCACCTTAAATATTAAACAAAATTACATTGCACTAGATATTATATTTAAAGAGGAAGAAATACATTCAAAATATTTTGTGTATGCCTTTTTCTTTTTTAATTTTTTGGGTTGGCTTCACACAGTGAAACTCAAGGTTTATTCCTGGCCATGATAGCCTGCGATGGACCACTGTTCGATCCCCGGGTGTCCCATATGTTCCCCCAAGCCAGAAGCGATTTCTAAGCGCATAGCCAGGAGTAATCCCTGAGTATCACCAGGTGTGGCCCAAAATAACAACAAAAATATTGCTAGGTCAGTGTCAAATGTTTTTAAATTTTACCAATTGTCTGAATCGCATAGTTTGGTTATTGATTAAGATCTTGATATAATCATTATATAGATGCCATTAGATGTTTTTCTTGAATCATATAAATATTATATTAGACATATATAAATATATTTATGGTAGCTTATTGCAGATAATTCTGAAAAATTTTAGAATAATTTGCTATATACATTGGTATAAAATAGTATTCAATATTCTCTAAGTAAAAATAATTCTTAGCTAGATTATTTTCTTCAGTATGTAAATGCAATTGTAGTTTTATCTGTTACAAAGCACAGTAAAATGTGTACTTTAATTATTGAGTTCTACATACTTCTTGAATTTTTGAAGTTTACTAACATAGAGAATGGTTAAGTCAAAAGTTTCAAATATCTGATGTCCAGATGGAGACAAAAAATTTTAGAAGTTAAATAACTTTTGTTTGATTGAAACCTTATTATTTTTTAATTAAGATTTTCCTTGGGGTGGAAGAAAAGAGTGATAACACAGTGGTTGAGCACTTACCTTGCATGCAACCAAATCCGGATGGTCTCTGTTTCCATTACATAATCAAATAAATTTTATCCTTGAAGAATCATAGGGTACAGCAGGTAGGACACTTGTCTTGTATGCAGCAGACACAAGTTTGATCCCCAGCACCCCTTCTGGTCCCAAACCAACCAGAAGTGATTTCCTAAAGTACCCTTGAGAATTGTCAGTTGTGGAACCCATACAAAAAAGACAATTTAAATTTCAGACTTGTAAATTACTTCTCTTTTTCTGCACAACTGTAATTTTTGTTATATTTCTTATGATTTCTTTTGATCAAGTATTTTATCTGTATTTCCTATATTCTTAATTGTAATTTTAAAGTACTTGAAAGCTGTATTTTATTATAAGCATCTCCCGAAAATTCAACTGAATCATTCAGTTCATTGTGCTCAATAGGTATTTGCTGAATAAGTAAGTAAAGTGAAGTGGAACGTTGATTTCTGTTATTAAAAATGAAGATAACATTCTCTTTAAAGAGAAATAGTACACTCAATGAATATTTCACCTCACATACATTTATTAGTCATGTAACACACTCAAGATGCTTAAAATGAAATATTACTCCAATTAATTTGAGCTTTTAAAACAAAGCAATTTACAGTTTCCTTCTTTGCTAAAATGGTCTCATTAGCATAAATTATACCTTTTATGTTAAAATTCTTTGAGGAGTGTGTTTCAGATATATGTGAATAGCCTTTTCCATATTCAGAGCTTGGGATTCAGAGAAGAACAAGAGAGGTCAGTTAATCTACATTTATAGAGCTCTTTAAGACAGCATGTAGCTAAGCCAATTTTGATGGAGGATCATCTATCCAATCTAACTGGCTCTCCTGAGGTAAAATCAGTAGATACAAAGACTTTTAGCTCGGGTAACCTATATCCTGTGAGAATTACAGCACACATCATTCATCTCAGCCATGAGAAGCATTTAATCCATTATATACCATGATTTTTTTTCTCCCATTTCTTTTTGTAGAGTGAGAGTTAAGAACATTGCTGGTCTTATTTTCTTTTTTAAAATTTAAATCTGTTTGAGATAACATGATTGACAACAGGTAAAAGTTATTGTTTTCTTTCATTGCATAGTTTGTTGCGCCAATGCAACCGAATTGCCTAAACCTTCTTCTGTACCATTCCCCTCACTTCTAACGCCAAGCTGCATTTGACACATCATTCTGTTGTTTAGAGTCAAAACGTTGGGGCTGGAGCGTTGGCGCGGCAGTAGGGCGTCTGCCATGCCTGCCCTAGCCTAGGATGAATCCCCCAACGTTCCATGTGGTCCCCCAAGCCAGGAGCGATTTCAGAGCACATAGCCAGGGATAACCCCTGGGTGTCACTGGGTGTGGCCCAAAAAACAAAACAAACAAGCAAAAAGAATCAAAGTGTTAGTTTTCTTTGGACACTCTTCAGTCTGCTGCTTCTATCTTAATATTATACAGTTAAGATTATCAAAGATATATACTTCTCCTTCAAATTTTATTTGCAATGACACTGGTTAGTTCCATCTACTTTATAGTAATGGGCAAGATTTCAGATTTTTCATGTACATGATTTACATTTTATTGTTTAAATTACTATCCAACCTAAATTATTAAACAGATTAAAGAACTGCTGAGCAGCACTGCACTGTTCTTTAACTCAGTATTCTCAAAGCTGATTTTACCTGTCATCACTTTGGATCCTAGGAGACTACAGTGGTCATATATCTCCTGATTTCAAAGTGTTATACAGACTCAGTGAAATCCCTATTAAAAACCCAGAATATTTCCCCTTCTCTTGATAAGCTGATACTAGGACATTGGGGTGAGGATACAGGACTGGTTATGATTAACAGCTCTATCTAGATTTGTTCCTTTTCGAAACTGTGGAACTTGATTCCAAACACCCTAAAAATACAAATTATACCACCAGCTTTATTTATCTGCCTTAATTTTAAGAGATTTAAAATAATTGTTGTAATTATTGTATATTGTAGGATATAAACTATACTATTTATGAACTTCGTTACTGATAGTATCATGAAATGTTTCAAGTCATTTTTAGCATCTCAAAAGAAATATTGTGAGAAAAATATGATTTTGAGTCATTTTTTTCTGTTAAAAAAGAGTAGCTTCTCTAATAATTTAAAATAGTTTTGAAAACTAAAAAAAAAAAAAAATAGGGGCCGGAGCAGTGGCTCTAGAGTAGGTGTGGCGAACAAGTTCGACACAAAGAGCCAAAATTTTAAACTATGAGAGTCAGAGATCCACACCACACAGTGACCTGCCAAAACAGACAAATACTTACACAAAAGCATCTAATTTTAACAATAATCTATTAAACACATATTGCATTATGCCATTTTGAGTGAGAGTCAAAATCTGCAGTGATGGTGAGGGTGTGCTGCATCTTCCACACTCAGAACTAACGGCAAGATGTGACCCAACGTGGGACACACGGGTCCCCCGCTCGCTGGCCCGTGCAGTTGTTTCCGAGGGATGGGAGACGGGACTACCTGCTCGGAGATCTCTCCTCACAGGTGCCTCCTCAGAAGCAGCACAACAAAATCCAAACTTGGCAAAGAGCCACAGTATACGAAACAATGATAAGAGGCAAAGAGTCGCATTCATTTTGGCCGGGAGCACATGCAGCTCGAGAGCCAAGTTATTGCCACCCCTGCTCTAGATAAGGCATTTGCCTTGCAAGCTCTGGCCTAGAACAGACCTCTGTTTGATCCCCTGGTGTCCCATATGGTCCCCCCAAGCCAGAAGCGATTTCTGAGTGCATAGTCAGGAGTAACATCTGAGCATCAATGGGTGTGCCCCTAAAATAAAAACCAAATAAAATTGCTTTATGCTGTCTACAAGATCAAGAGAAATATGAATTATCTTATATTAAATACAATTACAGATGCTAATTTATTTATATCTTTTTAAGGTCTCTCCCATGAATAAACTATTGAAAAATTAGATTTATGAGATAGATGATGCAATGTAAAAGACCTTAGTTACTCATGACAAGTATTTTTACTTAACTAAAACTATATTATATTATGAAAACGTGTTTCTTTATGCTGATCATTAATGATTGCATTAATTTATAAATTAATGCAATTATTTTTCACTATATTACTTAAATGTTTGCACATTTTAAAGCCAACAAGGGAAAGTTGTGTACATAATCAGTATAAGTAGATAATAGAAATTATTGATTCTCATACACACTAAATTAACTTGAACTAAATATTCTAATTTAATGATTTCAGTGTTCAACTTTCATAATATATACATGGATTTTGATAACTGTAATGACTGTGGAAAATGAGAACTTGAAGGAGTCATAAATGACTGACAATTTTTAATAATATCTTTATTTAAGCACAATGATTACAAGCAATTTTGTAATTGGTTTCAATCATAAAAATAACAGCCCCCGGGCCCAGAGAGATAGCACAGCGGTGTTTGCCTTGCAAGCAGCTGATCCGGGACCAAAGGTGGTTGGTTCAAATTCCGGTGTCCCATATGGTTCCCTATGCCTGCCAGGAGCTATTTCTGAGCAGACAGCCAGGAGTAAACCCTGAGCACGGCCGGGTGTGGCCCAAAAACCAAAACCAAAACAAAATAAAACAAAAAAAAAAATAACAGCCCCCTTCACCAGTGCAACATCCTCACTACCAGTGTCCCCCATTTCCCTCCTCCCCCACTCCTGCCTGTATTCCAGACAAGTATTCTACTTCTCTCACTCATTAGCATTGTCATAATAGTTGTTAGTGTAGCTATTTCTCAAATTGCACTCACCACTCTTTGTTGTAAGCTTCATATCATGAGCTGGTCTGGACTTTCCAGCCCTCATGTCTATTATCTCTACGCATTATTACAATAGTGTCTTATTTTTATTAAAACCCAATGATAAGTGGGTCTATCCTGAGTCATCTCTCTCCCTCTGACTTATTTCACTCAGGATAATAGTTTACATGTCTATCCATGTATATGAAAATTTTATGACTTCATCTCTCCTGAGGCTGCATAATATTCCATTGTGTGTATGTGCCATGGTTTCTTTAGCTATTCATCTGTTGCAGGGTATCATGGTTGTTTCCAGATTCTGGCTATTGTAAATAGTTCTACAATGAATTTAGAAGTGAAGGCATTTGTTTATTGTATTTTGGTTTTGTAACTTACATTCCTAGGTGTGGTATACTGGATCATCTGAGAGCTCAATTTCCAGTTTTTGTGAAATATCTATATTGGTTTCCATAAGACTGGACTAGACGTCATTCCCACCAGCAGTGGATAAGAGTGCTCTTGGTCTCTGTGATGTGTGCAAGTCTCTGTGGTGTGAGATGGTACCTCATTGTTGTTTTGATTTGCATCTCCCTGATGATTAGTGATGTGGAACATTTTTATGTGTCTTTTGGCAACTTGTATTTCTTCTTTGAGAAAGTGTTCATATTTTCTCCCCATTTTTTGATGAAGTTAGATGTATTTTTTCTTGTTAATTTCTGTCAGTACTGTATATATATTGTATACCGTAGATATTAGCCCCTTAACTAATGGATATTGGATGAATAGTTTCTTCCATTCTGTAGTTGGCCTTTGTATTCCAGTCATTATTTCCTTTGAGGTGCAGAAGCTTCTTAGCTTAATATATTCCCATCTGTTTAGCTCTGCTTCCACTTGTTTGGACAGTGATGTTAGTCAATGTCATAGAGTGCTTTATCTATACGTTGTTCTATATACCTTATGGTTTTTGGTCTGATATCAAGGTCTTTAATATTTGGATTTGACCTTTATGCCTGGTGATAGATGGAGGTCTGAGTTCACTTTTTTGCAAATGGCTGACCAGTTTTGCCAACACCACTTGTTGAAGAAGCTTTCCTTATTCCATTTTTCATTTTTTGCTCCTTTATCAAAGACTAATTAATTGTATGTCTGGAGCACATTCTCTGAATACTCAATTCTATTCCATTGATCTGAGGGTCTGAGTTTATTCCAGTACCATGATGTTTTAATGATTATAGTTGTGCAATACAATTTAAAGTTGGGGAAAGTGATGCCACCCATAATCATTTCTCTAAGGGTTGCTTTAGATATTTGTGGGTGTTTATTGTTCCAAATGAATTTCAGAAGTTTTTGATCCATCTTTGAATAATGTCATGGGTATCCTTAGAAGGATTATATTAAATCTGTACAGTGCTTTGGGAGTATCGCCATATTAAATTGTTAATCCCTCCAATTCATGAGCAGGGTATGTGTCTCTATTTCCTTTTGCCTCTTTTAGTTTTTGAAGCAGTGTTTTGTAGTTTTCTTTCTAAAGATCCTTCACATCTTAAATTTACTCCAAGGTATTAGAGTTTATATAACAATAATGTGAATGGAATTGTTTACTAAGTCAATTTTTAAAATATATTATAATATTCCAGTAACCATTGAAAGTCCTGGGGTACTCTAAAGAGTGGAGAATCTCTCCACTTTAAAAATAATTTTTGTCGGGCCCGGGAGATAGCATGGAGGTAAGGTGTTTGCCTTTCATGCAAAAGGTCATCTGCTCGAATCCCGGTTCCCCATATGGTCCCCCGTGCCTGCCAGGAGCAATTTCTCAGTATGGAGCCAGGAGTAACCCCTGAGCACTGCCGGGTGTGACACAAAAAACACAAAAAAAATAAATAAATAATAATTTTTGTCTGTTTTATCATACTCCTATAAGGCCCATTTGATTCAACAGCTATTATTTCCTCCCATAGTTAGTAGTTTTTATATCATAGGATTTTTTTGCCTTAAATATAAAGTTGAGAATTTGTCTATTAACACTCACAGCAAAACTGAAGTCACTGAGCAACCAGAGTAAACAACATTGTCTCAAAACTACAATGTCCTGTAATGGAAAAACAGTAATCTTAGAAGTGCACTCATTATGGTTAGATTTGATTAGATTTAAAATTTAAGATAAAGAGATTTGAGTCTTTTAATTAATGGTTCAATTTGTTCTGATGAATGTAATCAAATACATTTTAGGTTTTAGTCTGCTGTTTATAAACATTTTATTTTTAATTTCAAAATGTTTTTTTATTTCTTTTTTTTTTTTTTTTGGTTTTTATACTTGAAATAAATGTTCTTACCTTTACATCAGTTGAATATCTCCTAAATGATCATAGACTGCCACATGCATGGCTTGCTAATCTGGTCAACACCCTTTACAATTATTTTTCATATTTAAAAAATGAAACATTAGTTTCTAAGGAAGAACGTGTTCTGTGCCACTGATTAATTGGCATTGATAAATAAGCCACATTAGTGTTACAAGGAAATGGCATTACAGATTGATGTCGACTCAAGCTCTTTCGATATAAAGCTGAGGATAACTCAGCACACCATCTGGAAGAGACAATGAGAGGTGGCAAATTTTATGCAACTGGGAAAAGGGGATGGTGCTTTTCAAAGACTCCAGATCTGAACTGACACTTTGACGTGTTCAAGTGCAATCTCCCCTGTCAAAATATTTATTTCTTTAGCTGTGCTTGGTCTAATGCAATCAGACCGCACTGTGGAAGGCTGCCATATCCTCTTAGGTGAGATTTGTCTTGGAGTAACAAGCTGCATAGCATCCAAATTGTAGTGCCACAATTTAAATGATAAAAAAAAAGACAAGCCCAAATTCTGTTAAAATTTACAGCCCACACTACCTCCTTGAATGTAAAGTTAAAGTTTTAATATAAAACTTTTAATGATAATGATAATACAGACACCTTTAATCTGTTCAATTGAATTAAACCACATTTTTAAATACAGATTCATAGGTTATTATCAATGAAATTGCATTTAAATTTAATTTAGCCTATTGATGTATCCTGTCTTTATTAAATATAATTAATAATAAAAGTTGTGTTATAATAATATTTGCTTTATTTCTGGAAAACTACATTGAGGTGTTTATCTTTTATTTTTTTATCATCATCATCACCATCATTAAAACATCACCATCCTTATATTTGTGATTCTAAAAAGACATTTGACATTTAGGCTGTGTTTGTGTATGTCTGTAGTAAAAGTTTTCTCTATTTCTAATTCATATTTATCAGTATTTCATTTTACAGATTTTGCTTCTGTTACATAAGTTCCTTTCAATGTTGTTGATAATCACATACATTCCTTTTAATTTTAATTATGAAAAATGCAAATTTTATAGGTATTTCTATTTAATGAGTTACTATTGATATTTATTGATAAAAGTCCACAAATTGAGTTTGCTGACTATACATTTTTGTTGTCATAGCCTAAAAATAGTCATTGCTATGCTAAAGTTTTATAGTAATAAGAATAGTGCTTGCTTTGCAGATTTTGTAGATTTTGATTACCTGGCATCTGTATTGTTCCAGGAGCCCATCAGGAGTGAACTCTCTGCTCAAAGAAATGAGCACTCTTTGGTGTGGACCAAAACAAAACAAACCAAAACAAAAACAAGCAAAAAATTCAAACTTAAACAAAAAACAATGGATGCAATATAGCAAGCTCTGAGACAAAGTAAATGCAGTTTTGCTATTTTTCTTTTATGTAAACTGGGTTAACAAAAAAAAAATCATTGTGTTTTCAAAATCAAGAATATGATACTCTATGTTTTTTAAGAAAATTACCTGTTTCAGTTCTGCTGTTTTTGATGTGTTCTAGAGAACTCTCAACAATATAGAGATACTATGATATTGGAGTTTTCCTAATGAGACAATATGGAAAATGTGTGGGCATTTGGGAAATAGTCATAAAAGTAACAATTTTAATAAATGATTTTTGAGAGAAAATTCAGGGATAAAATATTTTCAAAAATCAAAGGTACAGATGAGATAGTACAGTGGGATGATTGCCTTGCGTGCACTTACCTGGGTTTGATTTACAATATCCCATATGGTCTGCCAATTACCACCAGGAGTGATTCCTGAATCAGGTGTGGCCTCATAATAAAATAAAACAAAACAAAAAACAATTGAAAGGATGTCATGTGCAAGAAAGAATCAAAAATAACTTTTAAAATTTAAGAGTAACATGTAGAAATAGTAGGGGAAAAACAGTACATAACAGAAAGGCTTGATATTAATTAATGACTGACTAAGAAAAATAACTTTTTTTGAGAAAGGGTGAATTCCTCTGCAATGATAATGTTATGCAAAGATAGGATGAACTCTTGTTATGCAATTAGATGGCCAAATTCATAATTTCCCCTGTGAAGCATAGAATATAAATTTATCATATTCAAACAATTTGGACCATAAAAGTAAAAATTAAAACATGTTAGAATTTCAAGTACATTCCTAGCAAAATGGAACTTCTTAAGATTTCTGTACCCTATCATTTTAATTTTATTAATTGTCTGGAAATAAATTTAAATTACAGTAATTTCACACATATAAAATTAAATGTTGCATTTCAATGAAATATCCACAATCCACAACCTCTTTTTTATTTTCCTAAATTTAATAAGTTAGCATTCAGAAATTAGGCTTTTTTTTTAAACTTCACCTACATGAAAGGAAAATAAAAGTTGTTGAATTTAGCAAGACTATCAAATCAACATTTAAAACAAACTGCTATTGTTGACCATTCTATTTTGTCCATGGTTATTGACCATGAACACAAAACTAATGAGATGGGAATTTTTTGCTAGACTAGATTTCAGAACCACTAATTTATGCTGTTCCATTTTCTTTATATACCGTATTTGCCAGCGTATAAGACGACTTTTGGAATGAAAAAAATAAAAGTCAAACGGGAGTCGTCTTATACACCAAGTATATCCCGAAAAATGTCGATATGCCGCTAAACGAAAATCATCTGGATATTGCCACCAAACGAATTTTCCAACTTGATCCTGCACCAATCACTGCAAGGCTGCTCGGACCACCTCACTAACTCAGCCAATCCAAGCAGGCTTTTGATGCATGCAAATTAGACAATATTCTGTACCTGAATCTACAGTCAAAAGCCTGCTCAAATGGGCCAGAGTCAGAGAGGAAGTCTATTACAGTATAACCTTGGAACCTTTGCTTGTAGTGATTGATTCACTGTGGTACATACACTTGCAGCACAGGAACGTTCTGTCTTATACAGCGAATATAGGCCTAAACGTATGTTCTAACTGTAAAATTAGGGGGTCGTCCTATACAACCAGTCATCTTATACACTGGAAAATATGGTATTACTTTGTCTCTGACCATGCAACCATATTTTTCATTCCATTTTAATTTTTTTTGTTCTAAAATACTTGTTACTCAAGCCAAGAAGAATTGCTGCTCTGACAGATAAATGAATTTTCTTTTTGCATGTTTTCAGAATCACACCTCACTATGTGAAAGTTTTATATCATATTATGATTATGAAAATCAAACAAACAAAGCACTTGGGGTCTTAGAAATAGTTTTAGAGGCTGGAAAACATGCCTGCCCTGATGCATGAGACCCTATCCCTGGTTCCTAGAGAACCACTACCAGATGTGACTCTGGTAAAATCCATCACTGTTGGACCTAGCTCCAAAATTACTAGTCCAAAACAGTTCTGAGTAAACTTGGTATTCCTGGAAGCTGTGGATCACTGCTTAGAAATTGAGAAAAAAATAAGCCTCTAATATACTTGAATTCAATTTATTTAAACATTTTACTGAGGTTTCCTTTTTTTTTCGGTTTTTCGGGCCACACCCATTTTATGCTCAGGGGTTGCTCCTGGCTAAGATCGCCCCTGGCTTGGGTGGATCATATGAGACGCCAGGGGATCAAACCACAGTCGCGGATCTTTCCTTGGTTAGAGCTTGTAAAGGCAGACACCTTACCTCTAGCGCCACTTCACCGGCCTCTTTACTGAGGTTTCTTGATGTACCATGATATTCAGTTGCTTTTAGGTATTACAATTTTCTAGCACCAATCCTATCACCCGTGACAGTGTTGGTATGCAAACTGCCCCTAAATTTCATTTTTAGGTGAAGCAAACTGCTGAAGTTATAAGCAGCATGGAAGTACTTGGAATGAGTTTCAGCTCAGTCAGACAGCCTGAAAATAGCACATAGCAAGAGAAAAATATTTTTGATACATAATTAGTTAGGGTGAAGATGCTGAAACTTGCTTTTAGAATTAACTTTATATCCCACTGGGATATAAAGAGCAATCTTCACAATATTTTGCATTGGTGATTAATTCTTTTAAAATTAATTTTTTAAAACTTTTAGGACTGGAGTGATAGTATAGTAGTAGAGCATTTGCCTTGCACGAGGCTGACTCAGAACGGACCAGGGTTCGATCCTTGGCATCCCATATGGCCTCCGAACCTGACAGGAGCAATTTCAGAGTGCAGAATCAGGAGAAACTCCTGAATGACACCAAGTGTGGTCTAAAACAAAGCAAAAAAATTTAAATTTAAATTCAAATATGTTAATAAAGAGTATTAATTAATAGTATTGCTTGAATTGAGCATCACTTGAAACTCAGATCTCAAAGTCCAGTTACCTTTTATTACTCCTCTTGAAAGATAATCTTAAGTGGTTCTATATAACACTGTATATTATTGAAATTATTTTTGTTTATTATATTATGCTTTGGAGGACACACTTGATAGTTCTTGGGGCTTATTCCTAACTATGTGCTCAAAAGGTCACATATGGTGGGTTTGGGGACAATATGTGGTGTCAGGGAAAAGAATCCTAGTCCTCTGCATGCAAACTTAGTGCCCTACCCACTATACAATCTCTCTGGCTTCATATTGGTTTCATTAAATATTCCATTCTATGTGGGTTTTTTTTCGTTATACTTTAGGAAAATTAAACAAAAATAATGCTGCTAATAGAACAAAAGTGCTGATAGATATATAAGATATTCAATGAATTATAAATACAAAAATTATTGCTTTAAATTTTAAAAGAATACGAATAGTTGACTAAAATTTAGAAAAATTATAAAAGTAAGTAGAATGATGAATTGACAGTACTTTTGATGAAATAGACTCAATAATTTTCCAACTATAAAGTAATTTAATTCTGGGATTAGTTATATTGATAAAGGCAGAATAAACATCATTATTAGGGGCCCGGGAGATAGCATGGAGGTAAGGCGTTTGCCTTTCATGCAAAAGGTCATTGGTTTGAATCCCGGTGCCCCATATGGTCCCCCGTGCCTGCCAGGAGCAATTTCTGAGCATGGAGCCAGGAGTAACCCCTGAGCACTGCCGGGTGTGACCCAAAACCACAAAAAAAAAAAATCATTATTAAAATAATAATAGTATATGCATTGCTAGTTTATATTTATTACATTTTATATACTTTTATATAGATTCATTTGCATGAAATGTGATTGGCATAGGAAAACATCCAGACCTTTCTTTCTTTCCAGAATAAACCTTGGCAGTCCATATTTCCTATGCAATGGCCTTTTCCTGATAAAAACAGAGCTTTCTTCGAAGGCAATTATCTGGAGCCAAATATTTAATGCTGTTTCTGGCAGTAACCTTTGGTATCTAGGCACTTTGCCATTTCAATCTGAAATAATGAAAGATAGAAGGAAAATATCTTCTATGATCCAAGCCTTTCTAGGTATTACCTACCAGCAGATGACTTAAAGTTAAACAAGATCAATATGAAAATGTTTTACACTTATGTTTTCCTCTGTAGCAATATAAATTTGTCTGTTTGGATTGACTGACTTTTTCTTTATTTCTGATTCTGAGTGTCAAATAATTACTTTAATGTAGCTATCTATTATTTAAAAATAAATAATAAAAAATTACAGAAAGTTCCAAAGTCAAATTACTTCTGAGAAAATGAAATCATTAATTTAAAATTGTCTTTGCGGGCTGAAGCAATGGTGCAGCAGTAGGGTGTTTGCCTTGCACACGTTTGACCTAGAACTGACTGTGGCTCTGTCCCCAGAATTCCCATATAGTCTCCCAAGCCAGGAGCGATTTCTGAGCGCATAGCTAGAAGTAACCCCAGAAAGTCACTGGGTGTGGCCCCAAATCTAAAATTAATAAATAAAATTGTCTTTTTAAACATCTACATCCTAATTATAAATTTCTAAATCCTATAAACTTGCATTATAGAGGATGAAAGAAAAAATTAAAACAATGTCCTAAATTTATGTACAATGAACAGGCTATTTTCATTTTTGCATGTGTGCCTTATCATAAACCATTTTATTTTTCGCTTAATGTGTTCAATTTTATACATTATCTAGTCTAAAGATTCCATGTAAGTGAACCAGTTCTCTATGATGTTGTATTATGAGCATGAGGCATGATATTATAAAGCATATGAACTTTTAATACTCATGCAATTCTTATGATGTACATTATTAGTGACAAAATTAAATAAAAAATTACTTTTGATGATATTTAGTAAAACATAGTTTGACTTAGTAATATTATTGATATTATTTAGTGACAATGTTTAGAAAATTAATTCAGTAAACCACTGACAATATACATATATACAAAACTGAGGAGTTATTTTCAGATACATGTTTTTATATGTGTCATGATGTCTGGGTTTTTACTATTTTAAAAAAGTAATCATTACCAATATGCCTTTGATGAATTTTCTGAGAGTTTGTAGTATTAAAAATAGCATAAGGGAACCGGGCGGTGGCGCTGGAGGTAAGGTGCCTTTGCCTTGCCTGCGCTAGCCTAGGACGGACCACGGTTCGATCCCCTGGTTCCCATATGGTCTCCCAAGCCAGGAGTGACTTCTGAGCTCATAGCCAGGAGTAACCCCTGAGCGTCATTGGGTGTGGCCCAAAAACCAAAAAAAAAAAAAAATAGCATAAACAAAATATTGTATTATATTTAAAAGGAATTGACATGGATACTTTAAATTTTACTTACTCTAGATTATAAATTACATTGGAAATAGTTTAATGTAGTCCAAATATCTTGCTTAATTTAGAGAACCTATGACTTTTATGCCATCTTCATTTAAAATTGTAGTTAATATATTGAATATATACATATATGTGCATTTCCATCTCATATTTTATTTGAACTTAGTTCAGTACCTCAATATTTCTCATTTTATAACCTTTCCTTCTATCTCTGTATTTATGACTATATACAATGACTAGCTCTTCAATGGCTTGATCAAGGTATACATTTATCATTTTTAGCTTTGTCTTTCATTCTGTTAGAATCACTCTAAATCGCATAAATATTATATATAAATGCTTTTATATAGAAGGCCTTTCTCTTTCTTCATTCCAGAATCAATTATTACTTGTCATCTGCATTACTATAAATTTCTTTTTTAACTTTCAACTCCACTCTTTTTAAGGCAGACTGTAGAACTCTTTAAGCTGAGCCTTTACACTCATGACATCTTTCCTTTACCATGAAATTCTCAATGAACTTCAATTTTAGTTCCAATGAGTCCTTTGACCAATTGCTCACTTTTCATACAGAGGAGACTATTTTTATGTGAATTCAATTATGAACATTATACCTAGGTTATAAAGTTCATCACTAGCAGCTAGGGTATGATCTATTCTTAACACAAATTATAATCTGTCTAGCTTCTACAGAGTTGTAATTTCTTATTTGGTGGAATTCTTGAGCTCCTTTTCACCTGATTCTGGGTAAATCGCTTTAATTCATTCACTTGTTTTATCAAAATTTTGCTCTACTTTCCTATCTTTGTCTCTATGAAATTCCTGAAACAGTCTACATATTCTATAAATGCACAATTTACTTATTCACATTTGTAACACACTACTTCACTTTTATTTCTCTTTCACATGAAGGCAAATAAACATGCACAAAGTCTATCGTGGAACTCATATAGATGTCTCTAATTCCAAATCAACATATAGTTCTTTGTAAATATTAAAAAATTTCAATTCAATTTGAGCATCATGGTTTACAGTGCTGCTAATGAAAAGGTATCTTGCATGTATCATTCTAGCAGCATCCCCTCCATTAATGTCCATTTCCCTTCACTATTGTCCCAGAGTTTTCTACCATCCTGTTATTCCCCTTCCAAACTTGGTAAATTTTCTAATGAAATAATAATAAAATATAATTATTTCATTATATATCACATTTAGTGAGTTATTTGTGTTTTATTTATTTGTGTGTGTGTGTGTGTGTGTGTGTGTGTGTGTTTTGGGGGCCATACCTCTCATTGCTCAGGGTTTACTTTTGGCTGCGCTCTCAGAAGTTACTTCTAGCAGGTTAAACGGATGCAGAGTAAATTGCAAAAGATGTCACTTAACATGAAGAAGGGAGTAAGAACTATGAAAGTGAAATTATTTCTTATTCTTATAATCCAATATATTCTAAGAATTACATCATAGGACAGAATTTTGGGGCCCGTCCCAGATCAGAATTCTATCATGAATATGGTACAAATTTGGAAAAGTTCAAATTAAATAAAAAAGGAGGACAGATGGAAAGAGAAGGAAATAAGCAATTTGAATTATTCTTGAAGTGAAAGGAAATAAAAATAGAATGGGTATCCTACTAGAAAATATTAATCAAAATGCCCTCATCCATTTAATTAATTCAGGATCTTTTATTTAACTATACATCACATATTTTGTTATAACTAAATGCTCATTCTATTACAGTGTTTTTCCCAATCTCATGTGATGAAATATTACAATGGCCTTTTTATTATTTTCTTGTCACAATGAAATTATTCAAATATATTTTGGTTGATAACACAGTATTTCATATTTCAACAGATAATCCAGTGATGATAAAATAAATCATTTCAAATGCCAACCAAATGTTCTATTTAAAACTCAAACAAATCTAAGTGATTAAGAAATAACCATCATAAGGTTTGAAAACTATTGTTATTTAAAAAATTATTACATAGTTCATTTTATATCTACTAGAGATAAAAAAAACTAAAACAATTAATTCCAAACTGTTTCAGTTAGGTCATTGTCTCACTTGACATGCTGTATGAATTAATATATGGTTTTAAATATTTCCAAATATGAAGTATAAAAATGATGTTTTCACTTAGTAAAATATGTTAAAATCTTGAAATGAAATAGATAATAATATTTTATATGTTTTTAAGACAATTAAAATTTATTGATTTTTGACATTTAGTAAATTTAGAATTTCTTTTAAAAATTCAACAAAAAATTGCATCTCACTGTTATTTGATCTACATTAAAATTCTTTCAGCACTACAAAAATATAATGACAAACTCAAATGCTTTAAGTTGAAAATTAAATTCATAGTATTATTTCAAATACCTAAATTTTATTTCAAGAATGAAGGCATATCTTTCTTATAACTTACAGTGGCATCATATTTTCCAAATTATTTTGGTATCTGATTTCTATTAAGATACTGTAAGCATAACATGAAAGCTATTATTTCTTTTTTTAGACAGTATAAGACAGTTATCACTTATTATGACAGTTATCAGTCATGACAGTACTATTCATAATGTATGGTTAATTATATCTTCAGAGCTGTTTTAGGATATTGAAATAACAGCTAATTAATAATGACAAATAAAAAATATCATAACTAAGCAAAACAGCAATGCATCCATATATTTCATTTCCACATTTTGTTTCCTTGGCAAAATAATTATTCGAGTTTTTATTTTTCTACACTCAGAGAACCTTATTGTCTCCACCTTACACCTCAAATAATACATTACAGTTTTATTGATATAGTAGTCAAACAATAATCTCTTGATTTGATAAATGTAGACTTGAAAATGTATAATAATCATATACTGACTTTGCTTAACCTGATATTTATAATTTCAATTTTATAAATCTATAAACAGTAAATTTTACATAGATTGAGAAGCGTAAAATAGTTATAATTATTGACTTGAATATCAAATTTATAAATTTATATTTATTAATTCTAATCATTATGTAAGTAACTTGGTTAAATAGTATTAATGATTATGATACTTATATTCTGTTATTACACCCTACGAACAGTAAACTGTCCAATGCCCTGTACCACAAATTTATTTCATTTTCTTTTTTTCTATCAGCAATTATTATAAAATATTTTTCTGATTTTCCCAATATCAACCCATTAGCAATCTTTTTTTTTACTTTTTTATGAATATGTTTATTTAAACACCTTGATTACAAATAGTTGGGTTTCAGTCATGTAAAGAACATCCTCCTTCACCAGTGCAACATTCTCATCACCAATGTCCCAAATCCTCCTCCTCACTCCACCATCACCTGTACTCATGACAGTCTTTCTACCTCCCTCATTCATTCAAATTTTTATGATAGTTGTCAGTGTAGTTATTTCTCTAATTGTACTCACCACTCTTTGTGGTGAACTTCATGTCATGTGCTGGACCTTCCAGCCCTCATCTCTTTTGTCTCTGAGAGTTATTGCAAAAATATTTCTTATTTTTCTTAAAACCCATAGATGAGTGAGACTATTCTGTGTCTCTCTCCTACTTATTTCACTCAGCATAATAGATTACATGCACATCCATGTATAGGAAAATTTTGCGACTTCATCTTTCCTGATGGCTACATAATATTCTATTGTGTATATGTACCACAGTTCTTTAGTCATTCATCTGTTGAAAGACATACTGGGTACAATATTCTAGGTGAAGCATGCATTTCATTCAGTCTTGTCACAATATCCCACCACTGTCTTCTGGCTTGGTGAGTTTCTTGTGACATGTCTGTGTAAGTCTTAAGGATGCTCCATTGAATGTAATTACCCTTTTTTGATCTTTCTGCTTTCAGTATTCTACCTCTATCTGTAGGATTCGTCATTGTGACTAGGATGTGTCTTTGGGTGTTTTTCTTTGGGTCTCTTTTAGCTGGTACTCTTTGGGCGTGCAGGATTTAATTGCATGCAGTTTTTAGCTCTGGGAGTTTTTTTGTGATGATATCTTTGACTGCTGATTCTTCATGGGGATCTCCTTCCTGGGCCTCTGGGACGACAATGATTCTTATGTCCTTTCTGTTAAGTTTATCAAAGAATTTTATTTTCACCTGTACACATTATTTGAGTACTTTTTCCATTTTGTCTTAGGTTCTTTCCAATCTCTTTTGCTGTATGGATTTGTTCTACATTTCATCTTCCAGTTCATTGATCTGTCCTCCACTACTGTTACTCTGTTGGAAAGGCTTTCCTTTGAGGTTGTCAGTTCAACTACCATGTGTTTTAGATCAGTTATTACAGTTCAAAGTTTTCCGATTTCTATCTCTGTGTTCTCTGTTCAGCTAGATTGATGTTTTCTTTAATTTCCATGAGGTTCCTCCATATTTCTATTCTAAACTCCTTATCTGAGAAATTAATCAGATGATTGTTTTTTTGGGGGGGGTGTCATCAGAGCTATCATCTTCATTCTTTGTGGATGGTGTTTGCCTGCAAGATTTCCCCACTGTCACGCTAGTAGTGTGATTTTTTTTCTGTGTGTTATGATGGGGTTCATTAGTTAGAAACGCTCTTCTGGAGCCTCTAGGAGACAATTTTTGCTGGGCCCATCTTGGTCCTCTCAGGAGTGTTTCAGGAAACAGAATACTAGAAAAATATGCAAAGGTGACAGGTCCCCTCAGTCTCTTTCAGTTGGTTATCTCACAGCAGGGGCAGACTCCTCCAGCCTGCCTTCACAGACTAAGGATTTACCTTTCTTCAAGGCCACTTCTGGTAGCCAGTTTTCACTCAGTCTTTCTTGGCCTTTCTGCTTATGTGCGTCTAGGAGACAGTTTTTGCTGGACCCTTTGTGGCACCCTCAAAAGAGTTTCAGGAGACAGAAAAGTAGAGAAACATGCAAAGGTCTATTGTTTAGTTTTAATGATAAACATTTGTAATTCTATGACTATGAATTTCTGGCAAAAGATGCCAAATAATATAGTGGTGATAGGAGAGTTACATTGCTAAAGAATAGGAGAGGAATAAGGAAACAAAAATTTTATTAAAGATGTAAAATAATTCATAAATATTTTATTAATTTTCTAGAAAAATTTACTAGTTCTGCTTTGACAATTACAAATTTTTGTCAATATTTTTACTAAAATACTTAGAAGTTAGGATGAAAATTTGGATAGTATATTATAGGGTATGCATATCTATTTATAACTGGCATTAATAAAGTGATTAAAGGAAATATTTTCACCTTTCTTGGTTTGTTGAGATGCCACCATTTTGAAGTCATATATTTACCACATGATTAAATGACTGATTTCTATTTATGCAGACCTGTTTGTATGTTTGCTGCATTTGTTAAAGGACACACTTAGTATGCTTTGGCAAATTTTAACCAAAGATATTCATGTTACTGAAGGAATGTACTGCATATTAATTAAGATATATACCCATTTGAATTTTAGAAATCACCTATAACACAATATTAGACCTGTTTTTTATTGTTTCAAGCAAGGGACAACTGAGTTGCTATTTTAGATCTATGACACTTGACCCTATTAACTTCAAACATTTTAATCTTCATGTTCCTTATATATATATTTGCATACCAGGAATTAGGAATAAAACTGACTCCTGTTTCTATGGTTCAAATAGAGCATGAGGCACAATTTTACCTTAGTTTGTTAACAAATATTGAGTTAGTTTATGACTGTGTTTTTTTCAGAAGAGACTTTGGAATTGGATCATTAATATTTTTCAAAACAGATATATGAAATAGTTTTCAATTATCACACTCTAAACTTGAAACCAGAGATGAAAAAATGAACCTAGAAAGATAAAATATTTCAAGGAACTCCTTTACATGCAAGAAGCCCATGAACACAGCATTTTCCCCAAGAACTCCTAATACATGAGCTGGTTAGCACCCCCTCAATATGTGAGACCCAAAACAAACTAAGAAATGAAAAATAGAAAAACATGAATAGTATGTGTCTTCATGGAGTTGAAATCATTTGGGGAAATAAAATATAAATTGATTAATCACACCTAAAACAGTAGGATGAGAGGTAGGCATAGAGAATATATAATTTGGTGCCTACCTAGCATGATAGACATTATTCAATTTAGCCCTCATTCTCAAAAGTTACTAGTTGACATAAAGCTAAGAAATAAACAAGGATTTATTGGATATGACATGTATTGAAAAAGTTCTATTCAGGAGGAAGTGTAGATACAAAATGCTTTGGCTTAAGAGGTTAATTTTATCACCAGAAATTTCTTTTTTACTATCTAAAACAACATAGTAACTGGGGTTATGCTAGGGAATTCAGATGGCACTTTTTGTGTTTGAACCAGGAAGAAGTCTAGGGAAGAGTGTGTATTTATTATCTTCTGATAAAATCCATGTTTTATGAATGATCAGTCTCATCAAGAAAGCTTAGTCTAGTCAAAACATTCTGGGTATTTGTAATGTGAATATAAAGATATATTTTTGTTGAATTTAGCACTAACTTAAAGCATATTAGATTTAGTTTAGGTCAGCACCCAAAGTTTGTGACATTGAAGGATTTGTATATAATATGAGACATAATATAATAAGACATTATAATGAGACATAAATATAATAATATCTATTTTAATTCATAAAAATATAACTATTTATGAGACATAAGTATAATTTATCCAATTACATATATATATTTATGAATATATACTCAAAATATTGATGATGTTATATATGTGAAAATTTTACTGTATTCCTCATGAGAATTTTACATTTTGAAGATAATATTTTGCTTTTATAAGCAGGTTTCTGGATCCTTGAAGTACTACAAAATGATTTATTATCTTAAATAAAAACGATTTTCTTCATTCTGAGGTTCTAAGGAGTTGATATTATATTTTCCATAAAAGGTTTTTTCACCTCTGGCAATGATGATGAAAAAAACATTTTTTTCTTTTCAGATTAATACAGAAAATGTATTTCCTACTTTTGAATTTAATATTATTTGAAAATGAAGCCCAGTCTGAAACCATAAAAACCCCTCTCGAATTAATAGAGTGGTGATGTAGTAAACTGAAGAGTTTTCTATTTTATAGCATTTTTCTATTTTTCTCTAAATGATTTTTTATTATTGGCTTGGCTACATATACAATTTACACTATTGCTGATAAATCATAGGGGCAGAGCATACATAATGTCAGAATTGTCTTATAAGATATGGGAAATATGTGATTAAATTTGCCCAGTGTATGTTGCTGGATTTTATGGAAGTTCATCAATAGTTAAATGATATAGTCAAGGCTAAATATTTTTTTAAAAAATCATTAAAAGCTTATCCTTTTCATTAAGTATAGAAATTTGTATTTAACCAGATAAAGTAAAATTTAATAAAAACAGAATATTTGAAATAATAATTGTCTTGTCAATATCAAGCTGAGTGAATTCATTGATATACGTCTTAAAATCTAATGAGAGAGCCTGACATCACCATTTCTTTGAGTCCCACTTCAGAGCTTATCTAAAACCTGATAATTTATGACTCCATGGTTTTCAAAATATCTTTCGCTCTTATAATCAGATGCTATTAATTTTATGAATTTTTTCTGTTACAAAACAATGATTCTGTTTGAATCACACTTTGTACTCTGGAGTATTTGTGTGCAGATGTGTGCATCTTGGTGTTTAAATGATTGTAGTTGAGTAGTTTTAAATTGTAGCATGTACATCTTAGGATAAAAATTCTGAGAAACATGATGAGCCTAGAATATATTGTCTTAATACCTGAAACCTATAAAAACTTTTAATTTAATGATATTAAATAAAACTAATCATTGACTATTTTGTTTATTCTTTAAAAAACAGCATGTGGCCTCAATAATTCTTTGCATTGTTTGATTTGTTTCTATAGTAATTATTTCTGCTCTAGTTTTTATTATTTCTTTCTTCCAGCTTGTGTTTGGGTCCTTTACTGTTGGTTTTTCAGATGTTTAAGGTGTCCCTTTAGGTTGTTGATTTTAATTTCTTCTTTCCTAATTTGGCCTGTATTGCTATGAGTTTCCCCTTAATTACTGCTTTTGTTGTGTCCCATATATTTTGGCAATTTGTTTTCTTGTTATCATTGGTTTCAAGGAATCTATTTCTTCTTTTATTTCCTTTTGATCCAGATATTATTGAGCAGCACGTTTTTTAGCCTCCAGTTGTTAGATTTTCTCCATATTTACTTTTAACAGTCAATCTTGATTTCTGTGGCACTGTGGTCTGATAGAGTGCTTGTTAAAATTCTTATATCTGTAACTTTATATAGGTTTATTTGTGTCCTAGAATGTGATCTATCCTGGGTAAAGTTCCATGTGCACTTGAGAAGAATGTGTATTCCATTTTTTTGAGGATGAAATGCCTTATATCTATCCATTAATCCTAGTTTTTCTAGCTCCTCATTTAGGGCTCTTATGTCTATGCTTGTATTTCACCTAGTGAATCTGTCTTGTGGCAATAATGGGGTATTGAAATCTCCCACTACTAACACATTTCCATTTATATATTTCTAAACAAAATATCAATATTATTTTAAATATTATCTTTAATACCTTTCTTTAATAGTCTTTTTAATATTATCTTTAAATAATATTATATTAAATATAAAAATCATTAAATATTTTGCTGGGTCTTCATTTGGTACATAGATATTGATCAAAGTTAATACTTCTTGCTCTATAATTACCCTGATTAATAAATAGTGATCATCTTTGACTCTTAATACTTTCTTGAGGTTGAATGCAATTTGGTTTGATCTGAGTATGGGTGTCCCAGCTTTATTTTAGTTTTCCAGTGGCATGCAAAATTGATTTCCATCCTTTCAGCCTGTGTCTATCTTGAGCTTTTAAGTATGGTTACTGTAGGCAGAAAATGTCTGGGTTTTGTTTCCTAATCCAATCACTAAACTCTGCCTTTTGATGGGAGAGTTTAGTTCATTGATATTTAGAGAAACTATTGACAGAAAGAGCTGTTATGCCATTATATTGTGTAGGGTCATTGTTCTTACAATTGGGAATATAGTTTGTGTAAGTAGTTCATTTGGGGTCAGTTTGGTTAGCACAAATATTGTGGGTACTTTTTTTTATCTGAGAATGTTTTTAATCCTCTCTCCCATGTAAATGAGAGTTTTGTCAGGTAGTGGGCTTTAGGTTGAAAGTTTCTTTCATTAAATAGTTTGAATATGTCATTACACTCCTTTCTTTTGCCTGGATTGTTTCAAATTGAAGATTCTTATTTTTCCTTTATACTAAAGGTTTTTCTTCTCCTTACTACTTTAAAGAGTCCATCTCTCTCCTCTCTCTCTCTCGCTCTCTCTTATTTTTTTGCCACTTAATTACTAAGCACCTTGTTGAAGTTCTGTTAGGGTCCATTTTTTTTTTGGCACACCTTTTGCCTCTTGGATTAGCATAGATACCTCTTTCCCAATTGTGGGGAAGTTCTCTGCTAGTGTCTCCCTCACTACTTGTATTCACCCGTTCCCGTTATTTTTTCCCTTCTGGTATTCTTATAATTCAGAGATTATTTTGTCTTTGTTCATTGAGTAATTTACATATTTTCCAGGGTTTTGCCTCTCCTTCTTTTTTGACTTCTTTATATCTTCTGGCTTGTAACTTATCTTCATGTTCATCTGTGATTTGCAACTTGGATAAGTCTACTATTATGGCTTGCTAACATATTTTAGTTCTTTAAGTTCCATTTTTATGCATTCTCTCTATTATGAAAGAGTTCTTATATGAGTTGTTGAATTGTTCATCTATATACTTTTTAATTTCACAGGCTAGTGACTCCTTGATTTCCATTGCTAAACCATTAACTATTGATTTTAGGTTCTCATCTATAAGGTTTAGGCATTTGGGTGAACTTGGAAATTTGCCAGAATTGTTATCCATATCCCCAACTGCAGGTGTTTTCCTTAGCTTCCCCATTGATCTTTGCATTTAGTAGTTTAGAATGCTGGAGTATCAGGGTATTTAAGAAGGTGATCTATAGAATTTTTATATGAAATGTGTCGCTCAAGGTTTATCTTCTTTAGAGGTTATTTTTCTAAACTAGCAAGGTTGTATAAATATAATAAAAATATTCTATACTAGTTCTTTGATTTTTTCAGTTGGGTTTTGAGCTGTATATTTCCTACGAGTAAGAAGTGCTAGATTCAATTTGCCGGGAACTCTATGATATAAATAGAAATGACTTCAGTTGGTAAAAGGAGGGCTTATGAGAGAAGGGGGGGGGTTTAGTAATAGCACTGGATCCCTGAACAAGGCTAAGGGAAGACTGGAAAAAGGCCCCATCATGCTTAGTAGGGGGATTAAGATGGAAATTTTCCTGTTCCCAAATAGACATGGACCTGATTGTCCCCAGCTCTCAGAAGATCAGCAATGACCCAGAAGGAGGCAGAGAAAGAACAGAAAGTTTTTGTTTGAGTTTGGTGGAAGAAATTTAGACATAAAGTCCCCTATTCCCTCTCAAACATAAACCTGAATGCCCAGTAAAATTAAATATTTTTATATAGCATGATTGCATAAAAATATTTCAACTACATTATTCATTTAATAACATAAAGAATTTTTTGTGTGTTGCTTTTGTTTCTCTGCTCTTTGAGGTATATGAAATTCCTATTACTATAATTACCTCAACACTAGCATATGCTAGCACAAATCTTGGGCAAACTGTAAGACAGCACACGACTTTGAGTGATATTTGAATATTGTAGACTCTTGCAAATGTAAAATTCCTTATTTAACTGAAATGGAATGGCAATATCTGGATTAATGATGAACATTGTTGAAAGCAATTAGCTGGTTGACTAACTCCAGGTTCACACATTATTAATTCTAGATGTTCTTTCACAGACTTAAATCTCATGAGAACTTGGCCTGACTTTGCCCTCTATTTTTTGTAAGCTTACCATGTAGGTGTCCTTAGAAACAAAAAAGCAAAATAAATAAGTAAATAAATAAAAGAACAATTCAAATTAATAAAATGGTAAAAATAAAATAATATATCATAAGGATGAATTCTATATCCAGACTAAGTGCTTTTCTGATTGAATTATAGTGCTATGGGTTTGCAAAGAGAGAAATAGATCTCATATAATATAGATTTTTTTTTTTTTTTTGGTTTTTGGGTCACAAACGGCAGTGCTCAGGGGTTACTCCTGGCTCCATGCTCAGAAATTGCTCCTGGCAGGCACGGGGGACCATATGGGGCACCGGGATTCGAACCGATGACCTTTTGCATGAAAGGCAAATGCCTTACCTCCATGCTATCTCCCGGGCCCCATAATATAGAATTAAATTCCCTATAGTTTTCTGGAACACCCCCTAAAATAATTGTAATCTGTATTCAAGATGTTATTAATAAAAGTCACACAGAACTAAATATCTTTTGCTGTTTGTTTTGGTTTGGTACCGTGATGTACCCATTACTTATTTCTGACTCTGCAATGAGGATTACTCTCAAAAGTGTTCAAAAAATTATATGCCGTACTAGGAACTGAACTTAAGTCAGCCGCATGCAAATGAAACATCAAATACAGGGATCTCACCTTTCTCACTGTCTCTGGAACAAAAATTCATGTTAGTGGAAAGACAAAGTAGGTTTCACAGTTATGTACATTTAGGGAGTATTGATATGCTAATACTTGTAAAGAATCTAAAACCAAAACGATAATCTTTGAATTTGCTGAAAACACCTTTATTTCATTTTATTATGTGAAACAAGAATGCTATATGTTACCAAATAGTTAAGCTGATAGTATCAATCATTAAAATAACAAACTTTGGGAATTTTTGTAGTTTATTTTTATGTTACTATGATCTTTGCGGTCATTGTGTATGTGAGTTCAAAAATTCTGATTCAGAGTATTTGTGTAGGATAAAAATATATTCTTAGTAAAATACCTATCATTTTATAGATCTTTAGGGTTTTATAATAATTCTTTTTGAATATTTTCAAATAACCTAATAATATTATTTTCTAGATAAGAATATGCTTTTATTTTAAATATAATTGATGCTTTCCTATACAGATCGCTTCTTAAGTTGGTTGTTTTAATTTTTTTGGTTTTGTGTATTTTGAAGCCTTCATTTTATGGATCTATTGAATTATCTCTAAGTGTAAATGCTGATATCTTAGTTGTGATGATGAGAAACAGAACAGTTTCTTCTGCTTAGTTTTTCCCTGGCCATAATTATTTGAATTTTTACTCTATTAATTAATATTACTGCATTAAGTTATATCCCCATATCTACTTAAATTCGGGGGCCTGTTAGTTGAAGATGGAATTTTATGGCTTCTTTAACTTCCTATATTTTGAATATTGGACCATATATTATGAATATAAAATGCATACCTTTCAATGTCTTTGTAAGTAAACAACTCACATTGCATTTAACAGTGTAGTTAAAATAAATTGACAAAATGGCAACAATGTTTCAAGCTGGAAGAATAGTATGCAGGTTAAGGAGCTGGTCAACCCTGGCTCTATCACTGGCACTGAACATTGTCCCCTGAGAACTGTAAGGAATGATCCTTGAGCACAGCAATAGGAATAAATCCTGAGTACAGTATGTACCACAACTCAAAAACAACAACACCAACAACAAAAAGAATCAATATTTAAAGAATGGTAGAAAAATTTAATAGAGTAATAGAGAATATATGTATATATTTAGTTTAAACTTGTAGTATTTTTATTTTCCGGAATAGACAAAAATATCATTTGCTTCTATCAAAATACAGACATTGAAAATGCATTCTATCATACAAGCTAATTATACAATTACCCTTTAATTTTCCTCAAGCGATTGATTGCTAATTATATGATGTTATCTTTTTCTTTGCCATGGGCTTAGCTTTTCATGAACTAGACATTTTGATCTTCAGAATATTTTACATAAGTCTATGTTTAAAAACAAAGCAACTAATTTTGTGATTTACTTTCTAAAATATTGAGTGAATACAGGATATCATAGTGCGAACTTTTACGCTCTTATATTTTGATTGATTTTCTGTATGAAAATCAAACAGAGAAGAATGGTTGGGAAATTCTGGTAAAGTTAGAATTTTTAAATATTCTGCACCATATCTGAGTGAGTCTAAAGAACTTCATATGAGGTGTTATCTTGATGTCATGATATGAAAATAAAAACCATTATGGCAGATGCTTCAAAGTAACTATTGCAGTGGACACAATTTGAATATCTTTTATTTCATATACACAATTTTAAATGCATTCAGTTACTTCATCTGATTGAAGATATTCATTTTCCTGATGTGGTATATTCTTTCAAATATGTGGTCTGCAATATTTAAAAATTAGTTTGATTTTTTAAAATTATATTGGTATTGAGATAATATTGGTTAACTAGAGTGTAAATATTTAGGAGTGTAATATTACTATAGTTACCACCAAAGTGCTAATAGCCCTCATTAAAGATTCATTATTTCCTAGTATAATAAGTTAGTTGTAGATTCAAAAAGCAACACGCTGTTCAGTTATGATTTTCAGTTCTACATGAAGTGGTTTACAGCAGATATGGTGTTTGTCTTTCATGTATCACACCCAAGTTTCAATCTTGTCACCCAATATTGTCTCATGAGCTGACAGGAGAAATTCCTGAGTGAGGCACCATCAATAAGACCTGAATACCTCCAAGTATGATCCCAAACCAAAACAAAATTTAAAAAAAAAAAGGAGTCTGCTTAGTACCTAAATGATGGCTTAGTTGCTCAAATTATATTCCTTGCACACAATGGGTCACAAATTAAAATCCTGTACATATTACAACAATCCAGATTGTCAAGAAAAATTTAGATATTTTCAATAAATTTTGAATACTATCGGTAAAAGTAATTTTAATGATGAAATATGTTTAACATTATAATTCATTATTAATAATAACTTATAGGGGCTGGAGCAGTGATGCTAGTGGAAAGGCTTCTTCCTTGCAAGCACTAGCCTAGAACAGACCATGATTCGACCCTCTGGCGTTCCATATGGTCCCCTAAGTCAGGAGCTATTTCTGAGCACATAGCCAGGAGTAACCTTTGAGCGTCACCAGGTGTGGGCCCCCCCAAATAATAATAATATTCTTTTTTGTTTGTTTGTTTGTTTGTTTGGGGGTCACAGCCAGCAGCAGTCAGGTGTTACTCCTGGTTCTGCACTCAGAAATCGCTTCTTGAAGGCTTGGAGACCATATGAAATACTGGGGATTGAACGCGGGTTCATTCTGGATCAATCGCATGCAAGGCAAATGTCCTACCGCTGTGCTGTATCTCTGAACCCAAATAATAACTTATAATCTTGTACATTGGTAACATTAAATTTTACATCATACAGACACAGTAACACACACAAACTACCCATAAATGAAATAATATAAAATAAACATTCACTTATGGAATATTATATTCTATCATGGTAAAGATGAGATGAAAATTTTACATCAGTAAAAGAATGAAAAAAGATATTATACATAAAGATAGTAACAAATAATATTCTTATTTTTATATTTATTCAATAGCCATATAGGATGCAGTTTTAACAGTTTCTCACAAATGAAGTGAAACTTACAACACAAGTATTTTGCCCATAACATCAGAGCAAATCTTTTTTTATTAACTTAGTTGAACTTTAAAATTATGTTATGACCAAAAATCAATAAAGAGAAACTGATTTAAGTTCATCCAAGTGTGAAGGGGTTTATTACTAGTGCTACATCACTCTAATGATGTTCTCTTAAAAATTTGTTTTTGTGATATATTGCATCTATTATTGCTAAAAGGATAAAACTGCAAGGCAACCTTGGACATTAATAAATCAATTTAAGAAAAGTAGGCATATAGCCAAAGGAAAAGTTAAAATTCAGGATAGACAGTTCAAGTATTAGATGATTATAATACATGCAAACTCTGACCATTTCAAACTGCTAATGAGAATCTCCTTCTCAGGAATGTTTTCTAACTAAGAAACATAATATACTTGTTAGTACCTTCACAGCAGGATGATAAGTCATATTTTGAAAGCTTGTTTTTACTTTTAACCTTCACAAAGAAAGCCATAAATATATAAAAAACTAAATCTAGAGGAACATAATTTGTGAAATTGTTTCACAGAATTTTGTTTTATCAATGATGCTATATATAAAAGTAAAATACATCGCGAAAATATTATAACTTTATACTGCACATTTTTTGAAATGTTCACCTTATGGAAATTTGTGACCTTTTTGAACACTTATCCCATTATGAGTAAATATGATTTTTAGAAATGGTAATATTATTTATCATTTATGTAATTTCTAGGCTTTTCAGGTTTTCTAATTGCTTACTAATGATTTGTAATGTGTATATTTGTTTATCATCATTCAAAGATATTTGGCCTATAACATAAAGATCTTATATAACAGAATGCTAAGGCAAACTTGATTATTTTAAAAATAATTTAGTTTTAAGTATCATAGAAAATTATACATGCATTTAAGCCAATAAACAAAAAATATGTTTTAATGGAAAACATATTTACAAAGATATCTGTGATGAGTTTCAAGCATACAATGTTTTAGTACCAATTTCTTCAACAGTGTCCACTAACCTCTTCCAGTTTCCCTATTCCCCTTTCCCCTCCATTTGGGAACAGATACATTTTCTCTCCACCTTTGTCTCAATCAAAATTCCCTAATTTATCCCTTTCATCATAACCTCACTGGCAAGCTTCCAATCGATAACCAGTTCTCTGTCTTTGTCATTGCTTTTGGACATTTGTTATTCTTTCATAAAATTTCTTTATATCCCACAAATTAAAATACATTCTGAACCTATTCCTCTTCCTTTGAGTACCTTCAACAAAATACTCTCCAGATCAACTTATGTAGCAGCAAATTACATGACTTCAACTTTTCTTTCTTTTTTTTTTTTGTTTTTATTTTGGGGTCCACACCCGTTTGTCTCTCAGGGGTTGGTTACTCGCTATGTGCTCAGAAATCGCCCCTGACTTGGGGGGACCTTATGGGATGCTGGGTGATCGAACCACAGTCTCTCTTAGACTAGCATGCGCAAGGCAGATGCTTTACGGCTTGTGCCACTGCTTTGGCCCCTACTTCAAGTTTTAAAATATAAATTTAGCATATTTGTAAGAATTTACTATGTGTTATTTTAAATTCATTATTTTATAATTTGTGACAAAATGCAGCATACAAAAATTAAATATAGAGAGGGATAAAAAGATTTAAATTTCTATGAGTATAAAACTATGTTTAAAATACTGTGGTATCTGTAACCTTTCACTTTTTTCCCTAGAGACTCTAATTTGTTTTTTCTCGAATTTTCTTAAAATGTTTTGATAAGGAACCTCATAGAAATAGCATCATTTTACAAAAGTTTTAAGGAATATTTTACATACATATTTATAATGGTACTAATTAAAATAAATTATTTGGCATATGTTGTGTGATAAATTTAACTGTTATTTAAAATAAGTGTGAATAGTTTTATAGTATGTGGGAGAATGTTTAACTTTTTCCACTTATGGTAACAACACAGTTAAGAAAATTGTTTATTGAAAATCATACCTCATATATATACATATACATATATATTACTTTACTTGGGTTACCATAATAAAATGTCATCACCCTATAATTTTCTCACATTTTTAATATAAAAATTTAAGAACAAGCTATTAGAATACATATGGTGAACACTGTTTGTTTCCATGGCAATGTCCATCTTTTCTTATCCTTACATGATTGATAGAAAGGGAGAAATAAGAAAAAGAGAAGGAAGAGAGACAAAGAGAATGTGCTGTTCTAATATGAAAAATAAATCAGTGAACTTATAATTATTTTCTTCTCTTTATATGCCAGATAACTTTTAGACTTGTTTTTATATTTTACAATGACTTAATTTAGTGGATACAAATCTTTAAAAAATAAAATATATAATAAAAGCATTTAATCATCAGCAAACATATATATTATGATAGCTTATGAATATGAAAATCAATTTCAAAGCGTATTTGAACTTAAAAGTAAGTCTTTTTATTTTATTTGTTTAAATCTTCTTGAAAAAAAAACTCAAGTCAAAGCAAAAGAGCATAGAACAGGTAAGATATAGAACATTTGCTTTGCATGTGGCAGACAGGGCTCTATCCCCCACATCCTATGTGGTCCCCAGTGCCTGCCATTAAGTGTTTCTGAAGACAAATCTGGGGGTAAGCTCTGAGTTCAGATAGTTTAGCCCCCAAACCAAAATAACACCAAAGCAAATAAACAAACAAACAATACCAATAAACAATACTTAGAGGTATGTTTTAGAAAAAATAGTATATTAAAAAGTAATTTATACTGAATGACATATAGCAAATGTCTACTCTAAACATAGCAAATGTCTAGTCTAAACCTAATGCATAGGAATGAAATTCTCAGTTTTATAGAGGTGTGGTTAAGTAATATGATCAAGTTTAGAAAAGTTAATAATCCACAAGGTTACATTTGTTATAAAATCTCCTTTTCATCGCTAATTTATTTATTTATAAAATTTTGTGTTAGTACTCAGATTGTAAGTAACTCCTAAAATATTGTTATTATAATTGCTTTTATTATCTATATTTAAGATATGATTTATAAATGATACATTTTATATCAGCTAAAATTAAATCCAGTTTGAGTCAAAAGGTTTCATATTTTCATTAACATTTCACATTCATGGATAATTTATCTTTTCTTATTTCATGTGGTATTACACAACAACTGATGCTACTGCTTTCAAATCCTTGTGATTAGTCACAGCAAATATTATCTCATTAATGGAAAAAATGGTTTAAATATAAATTATGAGTTTCTCATTTTTTGCATCCACTTTTCTCTTCTCTTTAATGCAACTGCATATTATATTATTCTAGGTCTTTTAGCATAGGCTTTATGACAATGTTTTCTTATTTTTAGTAGAAACAATTAAAATAATTTGATATGATTCTTTTAGAATGTTTAGTCCCAAATTTGCTTTAGAAATTCAGTAAGAAATGTTTTATTTTTCAACATCGTTCTTCCTAATGCTACTTATAAAAAGCTTAAATGAAGAGGGTTTTTTCTCTCAGTTTTTGTAAGAGACAAAAAGTGTGGTTACTGTAAACCATTGAATTCATTATCATGTTACCTATGGCTCTTAAAAGAGTTAAAATAGATTTTTACAAATAATACCTGTTTTATTCATAAAAAAGACTGAAAATGCTTTCTCAAACAGCCTTAGAAATTTCTTTGAGTATATAAAAAAGAGATCTCCCATAAGTAAAACCATTGTCAGTCATTTATTTTTTTACAATTCATTATGTAACAAAAATATTTTAACACATAAAATATTCATTACTAATAAATTAGATTATTTAATTCAAATCAATACACAATGCATACACAGGAAGCATTTTATTTAATCGTGTTCTTAAAATAGCATATCTAGATCAATCTTATAATTGGAACCTTTGCAATTTGAACCTAAAATTATCCCTCCAGACTTCAAGTATCACTCCACCCTTTCCTAAACTGTCAGACTGTTAGGTGCTGAAGATATTCTGATAGTGAGTGTTGTAAGATAATCAGTAGACTTGGACTAGCATTATAAAATATGGCTATAGAACCAAAATCTCATGAACTCTGAATGAACTTGCAAATATATTTTAGGTCAATACTGGAGCCAAAACAATCATTAGAAATCAGAATCACTAATGATAAAAGTATAAATGCAATTATCTTGTCCATTAAGAACAGAGAATTAGTTGCCTCCATATCTATTAATCTATCTATCTATACTTGAAACAACAGAAAATCATTTATCTGCAGTTTTAGGGGTATTAGTCAGAAAGCTATTGGACAAAATTCATATCTAATTAAAATATTAAAATTAAGTTTCAGATATCTGGACACATGCTTTGTTTTTAAAAGTGACTAATGATTTTGTGTAAGTAACTTTTATTTTTTACTTTTGCATCATGATTTATTTTTTAGTTTAAATGCTGTGATTTACATGGTTGTTCACTATACACAGTTATTTTAGATATTCAATGCTTCAGCCTATAAAAATGTGACCTTTAATCCCTCTATTGTTCTGAACTTTCTACCCTCCTGTCCATGCCACTTCCCCATTAAGAGACACATACTAATTTATATTGCCTATTACTACAAAATAGCAAAATTATTACAAAAATGAGTCAGTAAAGGAGAACTTGTGATAATTATTATAACTCACAATGGCTCTTTTAAAGATATTGAATATTTACTAAACTTATTAAAATTAGTTCAGTGTTTATTAATTTTCTCACTTCTTGAAAACAGTGAGCTTCTCTACAACTTTCTAATCAAATCTGCAGTTTTCCTGTTGGACTGTCATTAGTATTAAATTTGGAGGAGGGGAGCTGGGATGATTTGGTGCCTTGGAGTTGTGGAGTTGAGCCTTTTTAATACTTTAATATAATCTACAATTTTACTAGATTTTGAGTGTGGGTGGAGTTCACTGGGCCTTCCAGAAGGCTGGGGTATCAGCCCTCCTTCATTCCTAGAAAGCCACAGTGTACTGGCCTAGTGTACTCTGACTTAGTGTTACTGAACTCTAGAATCATAACACATTATTTTTATTACATTTAACATTGATTATGACAAATTAGGAAATATTGGGGGGGGCAGGTTAATGAACATGCCAGGTTCAGACTCTTGACTCTGTGCTCAGGTATTCTGGGAACTCAAGTATTTCAAAATGGGGTGGGGGGGGTGCCTATGAGTATAGGAGATCAAACCTATATTGACCTTGTGCAGCACAAATGAACTTTAGCTGTGCAGTCTCTCATTTACAAAATAATGATATATTATGTAGTAATTGTTATTTTGAAGAAATCAATTTAAATTTTATTATTTGAAGAATATTTTACAATTTAAATTTAAGTCAGCCTATATTTATTAATATGGTACAAACATTATTTAAATGTGTCATTACTCACAATTGTTCATATTTTATATTTTAAAAAAAAAGAAATCGCTCCTGACTTAGGGGACCATATGGGACGCCAGGGGATCGAACTGCCGTCTGTCCTAGGCTAATGTGGGCAAGACAGATGACTTACTACCTGTGCTACTACCCTGGCCCTAAAAATGAGCAACTTTTAACAAAAGCTTGTATCTAAAAAGGGAAAACTGAAAGCCAGCTTGCTATTAAAAGGTCAGTTTCTAGTTGTAACATGTAATCTTTTGTAGAATTAATAGACTGCTACCTAAGTAATAATAAGGAACAAGTTTTGAATATAACATAGAGTTTTGTTCAGCACTA
Organism: Crocidura indochinensis; assembly: GCA_004027635.1. Lineage (NCBI taxonomy): Eukaryota > Metazoa > Chordata > Mammalia > Eulipotyphla > Soricidae > Crocidura > Crocidura indochinensis. The sequence continues at coordinate 17,409 of PVKC010000861.1, read as the reverse complement.
TTCCCAGCAGTGCTCAACATTTAGTCCTGGCTAAATTCTCAAGAATCACTCTTGGAGGTATGGGGTACTGTTCCTAGAGCCAGGAATAGACCTGGGCTTGTACTTGTGTTGGGAAAGAGTTTAAATGTCTTTACTAGAACTTTTTGTGTAGTTATTAGCTTGCTCTAAAACAACTAGTTCCTACAAGATTAATCAAATGGAATACTGCAGTCTACTTTTAAAGTAGAAGCATTGATCCTTTATGTGGATAATTATTATTTTAGATATCTTATGTTTTACAAACTTTTTAGAAACAGACCATATATCATTATAAATATCAAACATTTTAATAATGCTACTTTTTGTTTGAATGTCACTACTCAGTCATTTAGAAATGCTTTCTTATTTTATCAAAACTAACTTTTCCTCAGTTGATAGCAAATAGGATTATTGATTAAATACATGTTATCTTATAGTCATGTTTATATGTTTATGTTTATATGTTTAGAAATACCTTGAGTTTAGTGGTTCCTTAGTGATGTATTCCCATTTTTACAAATCAAAGTGGACAATAATTGAATTGAACAAACACTCTCTTAGTAGGCTCAGAGATTTTAGAAAGTATTAAATGGTGAATTCTGTTCTTTCATGAATATCGCTGCTGTCTAAGATGGACATATATCCATATTATCATATTATCTAAGGTAAAATGATTAATAATTTGGTGCAGATCACCTCATTCACCCTTAGAGATTGAAAAGTATTGTCCATCTCAGGAAAGCCATATTTTTTAAATGAGTCCCATGATCCTGCATGACTTTAATCTCCATTAAGCCTTCTAACTTTTTATTCAGCTACAGTAAAAACAGCATCCTTAACAAATCATATACAAGGCTGATCTTGTTTATGTCTTGAGAGTTTCACAGTTTTCCTCTCTGGAATATACCTACTTCTTTCTCACACCTGTTACCTTAATTTCTTCTGTTGCTTTATTTTATTTTTATTCAAACCACTTTTCTAGTGAAGCTTTCCTTTGCATCCTATCTAAACTTTCAACTCTTATCTATCCTCCTTGCACTACCTCCTAAGTACACTTTAATATAGAATGTTATATATTATTCTCTTTCTTTATTGTGGGCAAAATGAATTACAAATCTTTCATAGTAATATTTAAGGTACATAGTACTAATCAATGAGGGACATTCCCACCACCAGTGTTGTCTTCCCTCCACTCCTGTTCTCAGCATGCATCCCTCTTCTTCCTCCTCTACCCTCTGTAACGCTAGTGCAGCTGTTCTCCCCATGGACAGCTTGATGTAGATTGGGTATCATTTCTGTTGTCGTTGACTTTGGATTTTGTGTTCAGGTCTGGTCATTTTTTATTTCCACCAAAGGTACATACGACTGTCTGGTCTTGGTACCATCCATTTTTCTCCTTCCAAATATACTGCTGATCAAGGTGATTACAGTAATGTGGCTCTACTTGAAATATAAGAAGGGCTACGGGAGGAGTCTGTCTAGGTGCTGTAAGTTTTATATATTATTCTTAATTTCACTTAAATCATCCTCCATTGAAAACTGAAGAGCTGTGGCTTAAAACTAAAAAATGGAAACAGTTGAAAAATAAAGAACTATGACATATTACAATTTAAATGTTAATATTTTGGGTTTTATTGGGTCCATACACAGCAATTCTAAGTGCTTACTTCTGGCTCTGTGCTCAGTGATCACTTCTTTTTTAAATTAAAAAGAGTTAATATCTTTATTTAAACACCATGGTTACAAACATGTTTTTAGTTGGATTTCAGTCATAAAAAGTTCACACACACCCCATTTACCATGATCTCTATCACTTCTTGACTGACTTTGAGTACCAAAAGTAATGTCAGGGATCAAATACAGGTAGGGCCACATACAAGACAAGTACCTTACTGCTGTATTATGTCATCAAACCCTTTAAATATTTTGATTCACTTTGTATTCACTGTCACATTCTAAATGTTCAAATGCTAAATACATGGTATGTAAATAATATATAGTGAAAGAAATTATATAATATAGTTATTTTGAGATTGTATATGTGCAATTCTAGTGCTGTATTATTATTTTTTATTATTCATATAATTTAGTTGGTATTTAAAATTTTTAAGAAAGTATAGTTAGAGATCTGGAACAATGGTGCAGTAGTAGGGCATTTGCCTTGCATGTGGCTAACCCAGGGTGGACCTTAGTTAGATACCCTGGTGTCCCATATGGTCTCTCAAGTCAGGAACGATTTCAGAGTGCATAGCCAGAAGTAACCCCAGAATATAAAAATAAAAAAATCAAAAAAGTTATATATTTAAGACTCCTGTAGATTTAACTGATGTGATATACACCTGATCATTCATTTAGGTTAAAATGTCAATTTTGCACTTCAGATTTAGATGTTTGACAGAGATCTTGCCTATAAAAATTAATATTAACATTGAAAATTCATTGATTTGTTTAGTAATGTTAAAATGAACTCTATATGTCAAAATGTTTCAATATTTAATGATTCTTCTCACATATTTAATAAGGAATGAAAAACTATATAATAAATAGGCACTTTAGGTAAATTAACTTAGAAAATTATAAATTGGGGCCTGAGCGATGGCATAAGCAGTAAGGAGTCTGCCTTGCCCGAGCTAGCCTAGAACGGATCATGGTTTGATCCCTCGGTCCCCCAAGCCAGGAACAATTTCTGAGCACGTAGCCACATAGCCAGGGGTAACCCCTGAGCATCACAAGGTGTGGCCCAAAAACAAAATAGAAAAAAATGAAAATTATAATATAAGGATAATAAACTGAGTGAATATTCATTTAAATGAAAGTAAGTAGAAACAATTTTGTTTCGATGAGCTTTAAAAGCAATTTATAATACAATTCAAGATTTTTAGACAAGTTAGTATTTAATTACCATCATTGCTTAAGTGTTATTATACACTTTGGAAAATAAGATATCAAGGTTGACATTCCTTTATTGTATTTATCATCTTGATCTTCTGTCTGTCTCATCATCCACTTAAAAATACAAATGAATACATGCGCCCATACTTTCATGGTAATGCGCAACATTTAGTAAGGATATATGCAAATGTTGAACATAATAGTTTAACTGAAGCAATATATTCAAATAATTGATAATTTAAAAATATTAATGAACCACTGTATTCAGAAGAGAACTCCAAAATTGTAAGCAGAGAGACTTTATATTTTTTAATTTAATTTAAATTTTTTTTACAATGTTTGAATTATAACCAGTTATAATTAGAGTTTACTTCTGGCTCTGACCTTAGGGATCATTCCTGGCAGTCCTCTGCGAACCATTTGTAATGCCAGGAATTGAAATACAGTTAGTCACCTGCTAGGCAAGCAACCTAATTCCTTTACTTTCTCTGAATCCTCAGCAAGGAAACTTTCTAAGAAACACTTGCTAAGGTTTCTGTAGAGTGGTGTCAGAGAGTTAAAGAAAGGTTACATAAAATAGATGATTCATTTTAGTTTAATTTTCAAAGAAGTGCTTCAGTAATTTTAATGTACTTTTTTTTAGACAAAGTATTTTGATACAAGTATTTTTTAATGATATTCTTAAGAACACTAGAGGGTTGGAAACATACAGTGGTTACTTAGATTTTATTCTATTTGGACCCTTACACGTGGCAAGCATAGCCTTGCAGACCCCCCTAGGATGTTGGTTGTGGCTATGGAGACCCTTGAACACCATGGGGTTCGGGAATAATTCTTTTCACTGCAGAGACCAAGAAACACAATGTCCTTAGGCCTTTGTATTGAACTGCTGGCAGGATGACTAGAAATACGCATCAGAACCTAAGCCTCTTAAACAGAACTTGAGACCTCTGCCTCCTCAAAACAACAAAGAAAAAAGAGATGAAAAGAGAGAGAGAAATGTTTGTCAATTTGTTCAGATATTTAAAAGTTAAAGTGAAAAAATTTGAATCAACCCTTTTTTATCATACAGGGCACACTATACACAAAGAACCAAAGAACTGCAAAAGGAACTAAGGTGTCAACTCAGCAGGTTCAATAGCTCATGTAAGATTAGAATTAGAACTAAAATTAACACTTCACTAACCTGTTAAAATATTCTAATATATTTAAAACAGATTCAAGTAATATAAATCTAAAAACAACAAAATACTCTGCTAACTTTTATGGAGTTTAAATGTGATTTAACATAGTTATGGTTGCATAATATGTTCATAAGAAAGATGGAAAAGAATCAATAAATAGGATAGTTGTACATCAGTGTAACTTATTAAAAATGAATATTTGAGAATTACATTTAATTTTTATATAAAATCTTTGTTAATCATAATTACAAGCATGATTGTAGTTGGGTTTACTTTCTCAATATTTAATTAACAAATTCTGAAAAATAGTATTGTCAGTTTTCCTTATAGCTTAAAATTCAAAGAAATTAACATTCACATTTCAAATTCTTTCTGGAATCATTTACAAAATTTAGAAATACATACGTACCTACTGAAGGATTCATCAAAGGAGATTTACAAAATCATTTTCCAGAGATCATTTATTGTAATCGTTATTGTTTTGGGTCATGCCTAGAAATGCTCTGGGATTACTCATGACTACTGTCTCAAAGATAACTCTGGTAGAGATCTGGAGACCATATGTTGTGCTGAGGCTCTACCCCACATCTGTGATAAACTTAAAATCCCCTATCTGTTCTACCATCACTCTAGTCCTATTTTAGAGACCACTTTTAATACTTTAACTATAAGCCTCTGAAATACTAATTAGGTGGTTAAAGTTAATCAGTTAATTTTCTTAAGTAGAAATATATCATTTGAATTTTCCTAGAAGTAAATGATTTATGTATTCTCCTTTAAAGGTATAAATTAGTAAGTTCAAAGTCTGCTTTGATATATTTTTTTGCAACTAAGCCTAGAAACTGTTATTGACAACAAAAATACCATGTTGTTAGCTACTATTGTTGTATTTATTGACAAATTACTCCGAAGCTAAACAATACTCAGAACATTTTCACGGAAATGAGCCTATCAAAATATCATAAGAACTATATGATGTAAGTACTTTTACAGGCATTAATATAACTTTCTTATCAAACTTGTACAGAAATTCATGTTGAAATAAAAATAAGTTAGTAACATTCATATTTTTGCAATTAACATTATTGCAAATGTTTCACAAATACTCTAAGATGATACATGTGAAACATTTCTATAAATATGTATTGAGAACCATACACTAATTAAAACTTTTATATAGTATTATTGGGATGAAACTTGTGTACATGTGTATTGCATACCCTTAATTTGTATTTAAGTAACTATTTTGACATTAAAATTGCCCTTAACCTAAGAAAAATAGAACGTTGGATAATGACATATAATTAAGCTATTAGAACAGATGAAAATAAATAATTTAAGTTCTTTGTTTTCTAAATCTAAAGATAAATCTTTTAAGTGGCATTTGAAATATTTGTCAGCTGTCTGAGGCAATTTGGTGTTGAAAATGATTCTGATACACCATTATTATTCTGAATCTTTTAAATATCCTTAAGCTTGTATTTTCAAGAACTAGATGATATTATATAAATTGTAATTATTTTTAGATATTTTGCAATGTAGTTTACAATCATTACATATGTCAGGAAGAGTATTTATATGTAAATAATTTAATCTTGAAACCAAGCCAAATGTCTCTAAAGATAATCTTGGTTTTTCAGCCACATGTAACAATTAAATATGTACAACTAAGATGTAAACAAAGATAGTTCTGAATAAGTTTGCATTTTCCTAAGCAACAATTAACAAATTATACACTATTTTTAACAATATAGTCATATTATTAGCACATATTTCATACAAATGGTATGTTGATGCAATTGAGAATTTGTAAAGTGGATTTGGTATTGCCCCTGGAACAAAACTGTCCTAGTTTAAAAAGTACTTTAGTTATTTAAAGGATAAAAAATATTTTCTTAGCCTTTAGATTCATAAAATATTAGTTCCGGGCAGAAAGAATCATAGCCTGGAATAAAACATTTCTTTCAAAAGGAAAATGGGCATAATTTATCTTCACCTCTCCTAAAATTCTTTTCTTTGTGACACTTTGATTTTACAGTTTACCTTTGTTCTATTCTGTCCATCTTACAGATATATTCTGATAAATCTAAAACAGTTTTGCTTTTATTATATTTTCTGGCTATAAAACATTAATAACAGATTTATATTTTATTATCATTTATACTGCAAATGCAGGAGACATCTTAAATTCTAATTTAATGCACCTTTAGTGTCATTTTTATTAGCCCGTTAATTTCCATCTGTACTGTTTTGAAAGTGTGTTTTACATTTGTGCCATAGTCAAAATAGTAGCAGGGATCTAGAATCTTAAGAAATACTTTTAGTAGTTAGATGGTCCACACTGTCAATATTCTTGAAAATCTACCATAAATTTTTCTGATCCATTGAAGTTATCTTCTAAAATTATGAATGACTAATTATTTAAGTTGGTGGTAATATTATTAGGAATTACACATAATATGTCTTTCACTGATGATAATTATTTATACTTTATGGAATCAACTTTTATTATTATCAGAAATGTCTGTGTTCAGAAGAGATTCAGATATAAACTACAAGAACTGTACTTGAGTTTTTCTGAATTCTTATGTATTACAAATGGTACAAATGTTTGTGTTTAGCTTAAAATAACGAATATTTATATTATGTTCTCTAACAAGAAATCCTGAACCAATTTCTGCTTTATTTGTGACTGACTCAGCAGGTGTCATCTTAAAGACTGGGGAAACAGATAGTCCTTTTCTAATTAAATACCTAACTTCCCCTCAACCGTTTAAATATGCATTTCCTTAAATAGAAAACAGGTGGTATCACTTGAGTCTGTATAGTGAGAATTTCTTTTTAAAATATCTGTTGAAATGAAAAATTAGGGACAATGCCAATTGAGCCCTAACTTCTCATTCTCTTAATGGATAAGATGAATTATTAGTAGGTAGGGAGTTGAAGCACCCTGGAGGTATAAATATGAGCCATCTTCATTGCCACTGTATAGGTCCAGCCATATTCAAACCCATGGTAGAAGACACGTAGGTCTTCTTTGATTTTGTGCATAGCAGGAACTAGCAGTAAAGTCATGGAGTAAAATAGATTTCTAGCATTTCCCTTGTCATTGATTGCAATTTCCCAAGGTCTCCTCTGTGACATAGTTTGCAAAGAGGCGCTTCAGTAAAACTATCATTAGTTTCATAGATCAATATAATTTAGGGAATAGAAAACAACTTTAGTTGTTTAGAAATACGAAGTATCACAAGGTGTTCCCTACCTCCCCATGGATATCAAATCACAGTATTGATTGGTCTACCACATTACTGTGGAAAAGTTTTAGCTATCAAATAGAATAAGTGGGGATACAAATAAAACCACTCACCCACTGGGTATGTTATAAGGTTCCTGAGAGACCTATTGAGTATGCCAGTATAGATCCTTGTCTAAAAGATATGGCCTCTGTCAATGATATACCATGGAACATAAGAAAAATCCTAAGATTAAAGGCATCATTCTTTTCTTTCTCTATTTCTCATTGTTTGCTCAGTGACTTAAGGAATTCTTTAAAAATGTGTTACAAAATGGAAAAACATTGAAGAATCCACTTTTTTTAAACCATAAAACATTGCCTTCATATATATATAGGATTGTGGTGTGATTATAAAATTAGGAAAAAAGAAATTGAAATAAAAATTATGAAAATCAAGAAATGATTAGTCCATATCAAGATGGAAGGCTAAAAATTTATATTCTAACTTGGAATAATAACTCACATAACTAGTCTGGGTTTGAAACACTAAATATTAGAGATGACTCATGTTGTTTCAGGAAGGAAACTAGAAAGAACACATTATACTCTAACTTCAAATATATCATATGTACTTATATATTTATCAACAAAGAAGTAAAATATTCTTTTTCATTAATATATTTATTTAAACACTTTGATTACAACTATGATTGTAGTTGGGTTTCAGTCATGTGAAGAACAGCTCCCTTCACCAGTGCAATATTCCCACTATCAGTGTCTCAGATCTCCCTCCTCCCCACCCCACCCCAGTCTGTACTCTAGATAGGCTTTCCACTTTCCTCTTTCAGTCACATGGTTATGATAGATATTCCTTTATAAAAAATGGGGACAAGAGATAGCCTAGTGGATAGGGAATTTGCTTTGAGCATAGTCAACCAGATTAGGTCCTCAGATCCAGTATACATTATTTCCCAAAATAATGCAAGGAATGCAATGCTCTGAGAGCAATGCCTTGAGCACTACTGTTTTGTAACCCAAAACAACAAAAATAAAAATAAAAATATTCCTTAAACAATGATTGTCAAAATATGATTTGCTAAACAGATACATCAGTACTATCTTGGGATATTTTTTGGAATGCAATTTTTTTAATGTAATTACTTTGATGCTATTCATTTCGATTGGGTTTGAATAGTTTTTCCAGTTTCTTTCTCTTTGTTTTGCACATTTCCTTTTATTTAAACACCATGGCTTAAAAGTTGTTCATGTTTGAGTTTATAATGTACACCACCCTTCACCCAGGAATATTTTGGCCACTATGCCCCAGCTTCTTTCCCACCCTCCCCCATGACTACTTCTGAGGCAGGGATTTTACTCCCTCAATCCTCTCCATTTTTTTCTGTAGACAATGAGATTTGCACTGTTGTTAATAAAGGGGTACTGTGAATATCTACCTTTCAGCAATAATTTCTTGTCTAGAGTGATCAATTTCAATTCTCATTGTAATTGTGGTCTCTTCTCTAGCCTAACTGTATGAGTCCAATGTTGTGGCTTCATATCATGGATATCATGGTCTGGTCCTCCTGACCTTCATCTCTATTGTGTCTGTATATCATTACTGTACTAGTTTTCTTATATCACACAAATTAGTGAGATTATTATAGTGAGTCTCACTCTGACTCACTTCATTCATAATAATACTCTCCATATGCATCTATGTATAAGCAATTTTCATGACTTCATTTTTTCTAACTGCTGAATAGTATTCCATTGTGCTATACCACAGTTTCTTTATCCATTCATCTGTTCTTGGACACCTGCAATATTTTAAAGTCGATCTACAGAGTTTGCGGTGGAAGTGATAGCACAGCAGTAGGGTATTGGCCTGCACATAGTCGACCTGGGTTTAATCCCTGGCATCATATGGTTCCCCCAGCTTCCTATGAGTGACTTCTGAACTCAGAGCCAGGAGTAACCTCCAAGTACTGCTGTGTGTGGCTAAAAACAAACAAACAAAAAACAGACTTACATATTGACTAAACTTCATCTGTAAAGTGCTTTAATCTGTAAAAATAATAATTTTCCCATGTATTTTTCTGATATCTTATGTGAAGCAACTTTATAAACATTCACTCATAAAATTATACACTTAGTTTACTACTGAATTTACTAGTGATTATAACCTTAATAATATCACAAGTGCTTAAACTGCAGTAACATTTTTAGTTCAATTTATAGAAATATAATTTCTGCTGCATTAATCAGTTTTCTAATTTTTGAGGGAAAAAATGGAAAACTTTAGTTAGAAAAATCTAGGATTTTGTTTGTATATATATACATATATATCAAACATATATATTTAATAAATTCAGAAAAAGAATATTAGGAACTTTAATTTCTTTGATTTCCAAAACCACATATAAAATTATTTTGACAAAGCATTAACCAAACAAGAGTTTCACATATATTTTTAAGATAAAATTTTCATTCAGGAGCTACAAAATTTTCATGTAGTCATATAGAGACTGTAAACTTTATTATAAGTGTGGCTTAAAGAATTATATTTGAATTTTATTTGCCACTTTAAAGAAACAGCAAATATTTTATTTTTATTTTATTTTATATAATACATTTATTTAAGCACCATGATTACACATATTTTTGTAATTGAGTTTCAGGCATAAAAAGAACACCCTCCTTCTCCAGTGCAACATTCCCACCACCAATGCCCCCCATCTCCCTCCTCTCCCACTCCTTGTTTATATTTGAGACAGGCATTCTAATTCTCTGACTTATTAACATTGTCATGATAGTTGTTATTGTAGTTATTTCTCTAGCTGCACTCACTACTCTTTATGATGGGCTTCATATTGTCAGCCACGCCCTCATCTCCATTGTGTCTGTATCACAGTTTCTTTAGCCACTCATCTGTTGAAGGGCATCTTGGCTGTTTCTAGGATCTGGCTATTATATATAGTGCTACAATGTATATAGGTGTGCAGAGGTATTTTTATATTGCGTTTTTGTGTTCCTAGGTTATACCTGGTATAGTTGGATCATCGGGAGCTCAATTTCCAGTTTTTTGAGGAATCTCCATATTGTTTTCCAGAAAGGCTGGACTAGATGGCATTCCCACCAGCAGTGAATGACAGTTCCTTTCTCTACACATCCCAATCAGCACTAATTGTTTCTGTTCTTTGTGATGTGTGCCAGCCTCTGTGATGTTAGATGGTACCTCATTGTTGGTTTAGTTTGCATCTCCCTGATGATTAGCAATGTGGAGCATTTTTTGTGTGTCTTTTGGCCACTTGTATTTCTTCTTTGAGAAAGTGTCTGTTCATTTCTTCTCACCATTTTTTGATAGGGATAGATTTCTTTTCTTGTTAAGGTTTGCCAGTACCTTGTATAGCTTAGATATTAGCCCCTTGTCTGATGGGTATTGGATGAATAGTTTTTCTTATTCTGTGGACAGCCTTAGTAACTATTTTTTTGAAGTGCAGAAGCTTCTCTACTTAATATAGACTCACCTGTTTATCTCTGCTTTCACTTCTTAGACAGTGATGTTTCCTCCTTGAAGATGCCTTTAGCCTCAATGTCATGGATTATTTTACCTATGTAATATTCCATATACCTATGGTTTTGGGTCTGATATCAAGATCTTTAATCCATTTGGATTTAACCTTTGTGTATGGTTTAGATGAGTTCTGAGTTTGCTTTTTTGCCTATGGCTGACCAGTTGTTCCATCACCACTTGCTGAAGAGGATTTCCTTGCTCCATTTTGCATTTCTTGCAACTTTGTCAAAGAGTAATTGATTGTATGTCTGAGGATCATTCTCAGAATACTCAAGTCTATTCCATTGATTTAAGGATCCATCTTTATTTTAGTACCATGCTGTTTTAATGACTATATCTTTGTAATACAATTTAAAGTTGGGAAAGTGATGTTTCCCATATTCCTTTTCCTAAGGATTGTTCTAATTATTCTTTGGTTTTATTGATCCAAATGTATTTCCAGTGTTTGATCCTCTTCTTTGAAGAATGGCATGGGTATCCTTAGAGGAATTGCATTAGAATCTATATTAAGCTTTGGGGAGTATTGCCATTTTAATTATGCTAGTCCTCTGAATCCATGAGCAGGATATGTGTCTCCATTTCCTTGTGTCTTCTTTTATTTCTTGAAGCAGTGTTTTGTAATTTTCTTTGTATAGGTCCTTCACCTTTATAAGTTAAATTTACTTCAAGGCATTTGCGTTTGTATGGCACTAATAGAAATGGAAATATTTTATTCATTTCTTCTATATTCTTATTTGTGTATAAGAAGGTCATTGATTTTGTGTGTTAATTTTGTAACTTACAACAAACATTTTAACAATGGAAAGCTTAAAGATTTAACAGTTTTTAAAGTGTTCTCAATGTATGTCTATAATAACAAAAAACAGAGGGAAACTGACTAGAATTTATTCTGATGATAACAATATGACCTTTGGTTAGTTTGAATATTAATGGTAAGTGATATATAAAGAAACAGATACTAAAAGTTTGCTTAATAGAATGTTACATGTTTAAAATTCAGATTTTTTGGACCAGAGAGATAGCTCAAAAAATGGGGTTCCACATTGCATATTAAAGCCCTATGTTTGATCCTAATGCTACATAATTTCCCCCACCCTCATAGCTATTTCTCCTTCCATGCAAATGCAAGAAGTTTTTTGAATGAAAGATCTTATTCCATAGGGGTGTGATTCTGTTAGTTGGGTCTGGAAAACCTAAAGTTAAAATAATAAAAGTTATAATGTAGCCAGAATAGCCACAGTAGTATGATTCATTGGACACATAAAAAAGTAGCCCATTTTTGTATCTTTGTAGATCTTAATATTCAGAATGTATTTACTAAGAATTCATCTGTCAAGTAATTGCAGGACTGGTGCCCATGCAGCTATGTTCTAATAATGAAGTAGGAAATGAATCCAGTATAAATGTGGATGAATAGAATACTGTATCGATAGCATTTCTCTAGCCAGAAGTATGTATTACCCTAAATAAATATATTTAAACTGGATTTGAAGTTAATATGGGGAGTGAAGTTCATGTTTAGTTAAAAAAATTCCCTTTACATAAACTGGAATTAAACAGTATTAAGCAAGAAAAAGAATAACACAAGATAAACTAAAGGATGGGCCAAAGCAAAAATGCCTTTGTGATAAAATACAAGTTTACAAAAGACATAGGAATTCCATGAAATTATGTAGAAGATAACCAGAGTTAGCTCCAAGTTAGCTTTTCAATTTACAGAAAGTATTATAATGCAGTGTAGAGCACAGAATGGAAAGAGACAAGGCTGGAGGGTAGGAAGTCCTTTATCTCATTTAAAAGTGTGTCAGAGTTGAGAATAAAGATGATATCCCATACTAGAGTTGGAACTGCAAAAGGTAAGAATTGTTAAACTGAGAAATCCTAGAAAAAGGTGAATAAACAGGATTTGTAGCTTGGTATGAATATGGTTTCTCATCTCATGTATGAGTAAGAGAGTAGTAGTTCTTCACTAAGTTAGGGATTCTTGAGTGGATAGCAGAGGGAAGGGATGTTGAATGACAAATTAAGATTTAGACATTTATCTTCGTGTGTCTGGGAGAAACTGCAAGGAAATAAGAATTGTATTATAAAATTGAAATTATATAGCATTTCTTGAGGTTGCTGTCACTGCACTGAAATTAAACTGTAATTGGTATGAGAACATATTGTCATACGTCAGAACATTAGGGGCTCTAAGTCACATTATTTCTATTTTATAGTTTTACTTCTAATATTTTACCTTGAAGATCACTCAGGCCTCTGAATATTTTGTATCTTTGCATTATTATTTTTTCTCTTTTACTGCACTGGTTACAGTTTCTGAAAGGAAGCTATGATATTTTCTCAAATTGAGATCATTCTTCTTTGAAGTTGAAGGCCATTGGTTTTATAAAAAGAGTAACATTCAGTATTTTTAAAGTCTGAATTATTACATTTTGATGGGTTTAAAACAAATACTCTGACTGTATAACTTTTTTGGCATTTTTAACAATAGCTACTCATATTATCCATATCATAAAAGATTTGTTACTAATGCACATTATTACGAATGAGCAATTACTATTTTTTGATAGAGTCCTTTATCTGGAGAAATTATCTTATAGGATGGTAATCATCATGCAAAACTTTAAATGAAATATTTGTAATAATCAATGAATCAATTTATTTTGCAACATCAATATAGCACAGTTGTGCTAATCAGGATAGCACTATTGTATTGTGCTGGTGTGTTCGTTGTCAATTTAGATATGTTCCTCTGTATCTATTTTAATTACATTTAAGAAAAATATTTAAAAATATGTTTGGGCTACACTTAACTGTTCCATTGTTAATTTCTGGTTCAGGCTTAAAGATCAGTCTTGATTGTGTTATGGAAACTGTCTGTGTAGGAGATTGAACCAGGTGCACTCTATATTGGGAGCATTCTTTACCCATTGCACTAACTCTCTGTACCTTAAACCTAAATTTTCTTATTTGGGGACAGATAGCACAGTGGAACAATACTTTACTTTCTTGCAATTAATCCTGTTTTTAACCCAGAACTACTGATAGAACCCTAAGCACATGTGAGAATAAGTCATTACAGGTCAGAACAATAACAAAATGAAAGGCATTTGCCTTGCACACGGTCGACTGGGTACTATCTTCGAAATCTGATATGGTCCCTCAGGCTTGCCAGTAGTCATTACTGAATGCAGAGCCAACAGTAACTCCTCAGGGTAGCTGGGTTTGTATGACTCAAAACAAAACAAAATAAAACAAAAGGAGAATTCATAAAAATAGAGCAGAGTGAGCTCTAAATACCATCGTGTGTTGCTCATACTTAAAACATAAAAAAACATAAAAACAAAATTATCTCAGGATTCATGCTCTGAATTATGCCCCATACTTCATCTCATCTAAAAAATGAGGGAATAGTGTAAGTTTTTACAATTAGTTATATACATTTTATTTACCAATTTGCAATACTGGGGATCAAATCTGTAAGGAAATTGATCTAGCAACTTCTTCCCTGGTCTCCTACATGTTATTTCAAATGGTAAATGAAATGTAAAATTATTTTCATTGCTTTCAGAGGAATATCAGACTGCAATGAAGACCTAATAAAAAGTCAAAAGTAAAATTTTCTTTAAAGAACCACTATAACATAGGAAGTAGCAAACATTTTATGCATTACTTAGTGGCACTAATATTATTATTATTATATAATATAATATAATATTATTATTGTTGTGAATGTATTTCTTGGTTATACTGATTTAGAAAAAACTAGAAAATATCTCTCTTTGCATTTCCTTATGAAATTCTGTTGACTCATTTGGTCTCTGTTTATTCTTTGACTTCATTTTTCTGTTAATAATTCAGGTAAGAAAGGCACTCCTGTATTATAAAATTTATGAGTTTTTATCTCTAGTAGGAACTTGTTTCTATACATGAGATTTCCCCATTTTAGTATGCCTATGAAAAAAAGAATGATGCTATATAATATTATTGGTGCACATGACAAGCTATGCAAATCTGTGCCCTGTTTTTTACCTGAACTCTTATCCCAAGCAAGGTTTTTCTGCTATATTTTTTTTACTAAGCAGAACCAAAACAAACAACAAAAAAAGGGGGGAGGGGGCTTATGGAGGAGGCTACCTCTACATATAGAAATAAACACACTAAGATTTATAACATTTGGGGTCCGGGAGATAGCATGGAGGTAAGGCGTTTGCCTTTCATGCAAAAGGTCATCGGTTCGAATCCCGGTGCCCCATATGGTCCCCCGTGCCTGCCAGGAGCAATTTCTGAGCATGGAGCCAGGAGTAACCCCTGAGCAATGCCGGATGTGACCCAAACCCCCCCCCAAAAAAAAAGATGTATAACATTTAAGGAAATAAACACACAAAGAATAAAAATATCCCCTGTAAGACTTTCTAGATAGTCTGATGGGGGAATAAGATCCAGAGCACTTTTTTGTCCAGCATCATGGTCTATTGGAGTCTGAGAAATGGTTTGCAGCAGTAAGGGATTAGG
The DNA here is from genome assembly GCA_004027635.1 of Crocidura indochinensis. NCBI lineage: Eukaryota > Metazoa > Chordata > Mammalia > Eulipotyphla > Soricidae > Crocidura > Crocidura indochinensis. The sequence continues at coordinate 1,988 of PVKC010000861.1, read as the reverse complement.
TAGTGTCATCGAATTGAGGTCCCTCTGTAGCTGAATCCAGTAGCAAGCAACAGTCCACATTTAGGTGAAGTGAAAGAAAAAAGGCCACATAAAATGAGTCAGTAAGCAGTAGTTGAACATATCTCATGGGGACTTGACTCATGTGATTGGACATGGATCATTCAACCCCAAATTCTGAGTCCCGAATCCCAACCTTACAACTGGCACAGTTCCCTGCACCAGCAACAGGAATCAATCCCCTACCCCTCCCGGGAGGCCCTATTACTGCTCTGGCACCAACTTGTGCCAGGGTAGTTTCATAGGGCACTCTAAAGATAAGGAACAGCAACTTGATCTAAGGACAGGTACTGTACCTCATCAACTAGCAGTGAGATAAAATCAGAAATTCCTCCATCCTAGGATCAATGCAAAAATCAGGATAGCTAATTGCAGAAGTCTGACTACAACAACTTAGACTGAGCAGAACGTTTCTTAGCACCATAAAGAAAGAACTTGGGATTTGACAATAAACATGCCTGGAGCCTGTAGTTGGTCGCATGAGAGTATGCTTCAAGAATAGAGACCCTGTATCTCTTAGTCCATTTCCTTTTAAATTCCCAAGATTTATTGTGCTCATGCAAAATAAAAGTCACATTTGCTTCCCCATTTTTCTTATGTATTTATTTTCTTCTTTTATTAATCCCTTTTTCTTCTTTTAATTTTATTTTATTTATAGCTTCTAGACACGGGATCCCATCCACTTTTTTTTAACAGAACAATAGAACATGAATCATCTTGTTCTGCCTCATATTTCTATATCTTCCTACAAATTGAGAAAAAAAAAAAGAATGGGGCCCAGAGATCAAGCAGTCTCAGGAGTTTTGAGTGGAAATAAAAAATAGTCAAACCTAAATACACAACCCAAATTCAATGACAATATAATCAAGAGATTCAAACTATATCAATCTATACACAAAATGGAACTGTTACACTTAATGTCCATAGAACAAAAGGGGGGAGGTATGGGATGCCTGAGGGGAACTATGACAGAGGGAGGTCAACACTGGTGGTGGGAAGGGCCCTGATTCACTGTCACTATGCACCTTAAATACAACTGTGAAAGACTTGTAATTCACATTGGTCTCAATAAAATTTGCTCCAAAGTGTGCAGATTGAGTTCAGTTTTATATAAATCAGGTCATCCCAATTAAGGTATATAAGTGAGTAACCTTGATTTATAAGTTTTCTCTTTACACCTATACTTTAATGTTTTGGTTGTTTTCACATACCAGCCAATTAAATCCAAAAGTGAGCTATCAGATGAACACATATGAAGGTTGACTTTAGCAATCTCTTACCGAGTAGACAGTTTTCTTGAATAGTTAAACAAAACAGTGAAACCTGTTTGTAGGCACATATACCATTTATATAGGCAGCCAAAATTTGGAAATCTTCACAAATATGGGACAATATACTCAATATACTTACCCATGCATTTGAAATTATATAAGAGAAGCATACCAGAATCAGAAATGGTTTTAATAAACCTCTAGGGGCAATTTCCTGTCCTACTTATCTTATTTATTTGAATATGAAGGACATATTTTATTTTATTTCAAAATGGCTTGGGTTTACTTGGGTGGCAGGCCATTCAAAAGACAGTTTTTTTGTGAACAAACATTTGAATTCAATGCTAGCATATTTGTTTTGATTAAACTCCAATTACTTTAAGTTATAGGATAATTAACTTTACTTTTAAACATTCATTAAGCAATTGCTTGAGAAATTTGTATGTATTAATTTGCATTTTAGAACAATGCAATGTATTTAAAATAGTGCAGTAAATTATATATTTTCTGCATATAATTAATAAGCACATAAATAAAACTTGTCTAATTGTGATTATACTCTGAACATTAAACACCATTATTTTTCTTTGTGACCCTAGTACAAGTATTCCTTCACTTAGCCAATAATGTTTTCAGATTTTTAGAGTCTTATATTGCCTG